>JADRCD010194266.1:10494-33497 GCA_019843815.1 Montemys delectorum | reverse complement strand
ATATATATATATATATATATATATATATATATATATATATATATAGTATGCTTCCTATTTTTGTACTGTGATTAAATTTGGAACTTGCTATGACACTGTTGGTAATTCTAATGCATAGATTACAAGAGCACTGATGAAACAAAGAGATGGAATGAAATGAATAAAATAAAAATACTTTTTGACATGAAATAAAAGCTTAGTCACAAAAGCCACTACATCCAAGGTTGTACCTGTTAATAAGATCTCAGAGACATCACTCAATCAAGACATCAAGATGAAATCATAGAAGCTCATGGTACCACAAATTCTACAGTCTATAAACAAAGAAAGAAATGGATATTCTGCCACTAGTTGGAAATGTTGAGAGCCATTTCCTCAGAGAAGTTTGTTCCTTACTGAGCTCCTTGAATGACTTTGTCTAAATACTTAATATTCTTTGAGGCTTCCATGTTATAATTTCCTATGTTCTGCGGGTCCAACATGAACTAATTTTGCTTTATTATGCTTCTCATAGAAAGCATTTGCCCTGTTTCAGTGCATGGGCATAGGAGGATATAACCCCATAAACATTTGCTTCTCCACTCAGGAGAGATCCGCCATTTTCTCTCTGGTGACTTTCCAAGGCAGTGCCAGCTGGGGGGCACAGACATCACAAGTTGCAGGGGAATCACAGGGCAACTGGGACAGGATCCTCTCAGCAACAGAGGTAGATCAGTGACCCCCTAAGCTCCTCCTTGCAAGTGGAGGGCCTGACAGCAGGGAGTGCTCTAACCCAGAGACTCAGTGACTTTCTAAGTTGGTACCAGCCAGGAGTCGCAGGGCAGTAGGGCCAGGACAAGCTCTAGTCAGAGAAACAAAGAACATCTAAGAACAGAGATCAAGAGATGATGGAAGGCAAACACAAGAATCCTAGCAACAGAAACCAAGACTGCTTGGCTTCATCAGAACCTAGTACTCCCACCACAGCAAGTCCTGGATACCCCAAAACACTGGAAGAGCAAGATTTGGATCTAAAATAATATTTCAAAATGCTGATAGAGGAACTTAAGAAGGACATGAATAACTCCCATAAAGAAATACAGGAGAATACAGGTAAAGAGGTACAAGCCCTTAAAGCCCTTGTACAAAAAAATCCCACTAAGATTCATAGGAGATCATGAGTAAACAAGTAGAAGCACTTAAAAATCAAACTCAAAAATCCCTTAAGGAATTGCAGGAAAACACCAACAAAGAGATTAAGGAATTGAGTAAAGTCATCTAGGATGTAAAAATGGGAGAAGAAACAATAAAGAAATCACAAAAAGAGACAACTCTGGAGTTAGAAATCTTAGGAAAGAAGTCAGGAACCATAGATACAAGCATCACCAACAGAATACAAGAGATAGAAGAGAGAAGCTCAGGGGCAGAAGATAACATGGACAACAATGACAGAACAGTCAAAGAAAATGCAAAATGCAAAAAGACCCTAACCCAAAACATCCAGGAAATCCAGTACACAATGAGAAGACCAAACCTAAGGATAATAGGTATAGAAGACAGTGAAGACCTCCAAATTAAAGGGCCAGTAAATATCTTCAACAAAATTATAGGAGAAAACTTTCCTAACCTAAAGAAAGAGTTGCCCACAAACATACAAAAAGCCTATAGAACTTCAAATAGACTGGAATAGAAAAGAAATTACTACCATCACACAATAGTCAAAACTCCAAATGCACAAAACAAAGAAAGAATACTAAAAGCAGTGAGGGAAAAAGGTCAAGTAACATATAAAGGCAGGCCTATCAGAATAGGCAGACTTCTCACCAGAGACTATGAAAGCTAGAAGAGCCTGGGCAGATGTCATACAGACCCCAAGAGAACACAAATACCAGCCCAGAATACTATAACCAGCAAAACTCTCAATCACCATAGATAGAGAAACCAAAGTATTCTATGACAAAACCACATTCAGACAATATGTTTCCACAAATCCAGCCCTTCAAAGGGTAATAAATGGAAAACTCCAACAGAAGGAGGGGGACTACATCCTTGAAAAAGCAAAAATGTAATCTTCCAGCAAAACAAAAAAGATAGAGACATGAACAGAATTCCAGCTCTAAAAACAAAAATAACAGGAAGCAACAATTACCTTTCCTTAATATCTATTAATATCAATGGACTCAATTCCCAAAAAAAGACATAGACTATCAGATTGAGTACATAAACAGGACCTAACATATTACTGCACACAGGAAATCCACCTAAGTGACAAAGACAGACACTACCTCAGAATAAAAGGCTGGAAAACAATTGTCCAAACCAATGGTCCCAAGAAAAAAGCTGGAGTAGCAATTCTAATATTGAATAAATTCAACTTTCACCCTAAAGTGATCAAAAAAATAAGGAGGGACACTTCATATTCATCAAAGGTATGATCTACCAAGATGAACTATCAATTCTGAACCTCTATGCTCCAAATGCAAGGACATCTACATTCATAAAAGAAACTTTACTAAAGTTCAAAGCACACACTACAATGCACACAATAGTAGTGGGAGATTTCAGCACCCCACTCTCTGCAATGGACAGATCTTGGAAACAGAAAATAAACAAGGACACAGTGAGACTAACAGAAGTTATGAAACAGATGGATTTAATAGATATCTATAGAACTTTTTATCCTAAAACAAAAGCATACACCTTCTCAGCACCTCATGGTACCTACTCCTAAACTGACCATATAATTGGTCACAAATCAGGCCTCCACAGGTACAAGAAGATTGAAATAATTCCTTGCATCCTATCCGATCACCTGGTCTAAGGCTGCTCATCAATAACAACTTAAACAATGGAATGCCCACATACATGTGGAAGTTTAACAGCACTCTACTCAATGATAACTTGGTCAAGGAAGAAATAAAGAAAGAAATAAAGACTTTCTAGAGTTTAATGAAAATGAAACCACAACATACTCAAACTTATTGGACACAATGAAAGGAGTTCTAAGAGGAAAACTCACAGCTTTAAGTGCCTCCAAAAAGAAACTGGAGAAAGCATACACCAGCAATTTGACAGCACAACTGAAAGCGCTAGAAAAAAAGAAGCAAACTCACCCAAGAGGAGTCAAAGGCAGGAAATAATCAAACTCAGGGCTGAAATCAACCAAATAGAAAAAAAGAGCTATACAAAGAATCAATCAAACCAGGAGCTGGTTCTTTGAGAAAGTCAACAAAATAGATATACTCTTAGCCAGACTAACTAGAGGACATAGAGATAGTCTCTTAATTTACAAGATCAAAATTAAAAGGGAGACATAACAACAGACACTGAGGAAATCCAAAATATCATGAGATCCTACTACAAAAGCCTATACTCAACAAAACTTGAAAACCTGGATGAAATGGACAATTTTCTAGACAGATACCAGGTACCAAAGTTAAATCAAGACCAGATCAATGATTTAAACAGTCCCATATCTGCTAATGAAATAGAAAGAGTCATTAATAGTCTCACAACCAAAAAAAGCATAGGGCCAGATGGTTTTAATGCAGAATTTTATCAACCCATGAAAGAAGATCTAATACCAATACTCCTCAAATTATTCAACAAAATAGAAACTGAAGGTACTCTACCCAATTCGTTCTATGAAGCCACAATTACTCTTATACCTAAACTACACAAAGACCTAACAAAGAAAGAAAATTTCAGACCAATTTCCCTTATGAATATCGATGCAAAAATACCCAACAAAATTCTTGCAAACCAAATCAAAGAACACATCAAAATGATCATTCACTGTGATCGAGTACGCTTCATCCCAGGGATGCAGGGATGGTTCAATATTGGAAATCCATCAACATTATTCACTTCATAAACAAACTCAAAGAAAAAAAGCATATGATCATCTCACTAGATGTGGAGAAAGCATTTGACAAAATCCAACATCCTTTCATGATAAAAGTCTTGAAATTCAAGGCCCATACTTGAACATAGTAAAAACAATATACAGAAAGCCAGTAGCCAACATCAAACTAAATGGAGAGAAACTTTAAGCAATCCTACTAAAATCAGAGACTAGACAAGGCTGCCCACACTCTCCCTACCTATTCAATATTGTACTTGAAGTTCTATCAAGAGCAATTAGGCAACAAAAAGAGATCAAAGGGATACGAATTGGAAAGGAAGAAGTCAAATTATCACTATTTGCTGATGATATGATAGTATACTTAAGGACCCCCAAAATTCCACCAGAGAGCTCCTAAACCTGATAAACAACTTCAGCAAAGTTGCTGGATATAAAATTAACTCAAGCAAATAAGAGGCCTTCCTCTACACAAGGGATAGACAGGCAGAAAAAGAAATTAGGGAAACAAGACCCTTCACAATAGTTACAAATAATATAAAATACCTTGGTGTAACTCTAACTAAGCAAGTAAAGATCTGTTTGACAAGAATTTCAAGTCTCTGAAGAAATAAATCAAAGAATATCTCAGAAGATGGAAAGAACTCCCATGCTCTTGGATTGGCAGAATTAATATAGTAAAAATGGCCATCTTGCCAAAAGCAATCTACAAATTCAATGCAATCCCCATCAAAATTCCAACTCAATTCTTCACAGACTTAGAAAGAGCAATTTGCAAATTCATCTGGAACAACAAAAGAACCAGGATAGCCAAAACTATTCTCAACAATAAAGGAACTTCTGGTGGAATCACAATCCCAGACCTTAAACTGTACTACAGAGCGATTGTGATAAAAACTGCATGATATTGGTACAGTGACAGGGAGGCAGATCAATGGAACAGAACTGAAGACCCAGAAATGAATCCATGCACCTATAGTCACATAATCTTTGACAAAGGAGCTAAAACCATACAGTGGAAAAAAAACAGTATTTTCAACAGATGGTGCTGGCTCAACTGGTGGTCAACATGTAGAAAAATGCAAATCGACCCATTCCTTTCTTCTTGTACAAAGCTCAAGTACAAGTGGATCAGGGACCTCAACATCAAACCAGATACATTGAAACTAATAGAAAATAAAGTGGGGAAGTACCTCGAGCAAATAGGCACAGGGGAAAATTTCCTGAAGAGAACACCAATAGCTTCTGCTCTAAGATCAAGAATTAACAAATGAGACCTCATAAAGTTGCAAAGCTTCTGTAAGGCAAAAGTCACTGTCAATAGGACAAAACGGCAACCAACGAATTGGGAAAAGATCTTTACCAACCCTATATTTGATAGAGGGCTAATATCCAATGTATACAAAGAACTCAAGAAGTTAGACTCCAAAGAACCAAATAACCCTATTAAAAAATGGGGTACAGCGCTAAAGAAAGAATTCTCAACTGATAAACACTAAATGGCTAACAAGCACCTAAAGAAATGTTCAACATCCTTAGTCATCAGGGAAATGCAAATCAAAACAACTCTGAGATACTACCTCACACCAGTCAGATTGGCTAGGATAAAAGACGCAGGTGATAGCACATGCTGGAGAGGTTTTGGAGAAAGAGGAACACTATTTCATTGCTGGTGGGAATGCAAACTGGTACAACTACTCTGTAAATCAGTTTGGCAGTTCCTCCGGAAAATGGACATAGTTCTACCAGAGGACCCAACCATATCACTCTTGGGAATATACCCAGAAGATGCTCCAACATGTTATAAGGACACATGCACCAAAATGTTCATAGCAGCCTTATTTATAATAGCCAGAAACTGGAAACGACCCAGATGTCCCTCAACTGAGGAATGGATACAGAAACTGTGCTACATCTACACAATGGAGTACTACTCAGCTATTAAAAACAATGAATTTATGAAATTCTTAGGGAAATGGATGGAACTGGAGAGTATCATCCTGAGTGAGGTAACCCAATCATAAAAGAACACACATAGTATGCATTCTCTGATAAGCGGTTATTAGCCCAGATGTTTGGAATACAGGAAGAACAACCCACAAACCACAAGAAACTTAAGAAGAAGGAAGAACAAAAGGTGGACATTTCATTCCTTCTTAAAAGGGGGAATCAAATACCCACGGAAGAAGTTGTAGAGATTAACTTAGGACCAGAGACTGAAGGAAGGACAAGCCAGCCTAAATATAGCTATCTTCTGAGAGGCTCTGACAATACCTGACTAATACAAATGTAGAGGCTCACAGCCATTCATTGAACTAAGTACACGGTCCCCAAGGAAGGAGTTAGAGAAAGGATCTATGGAGCTGAAGTGTTTGCAGCCCCCTAAGATGAACAACAATATGAACTAACTAGTACCCTCAGACCTCCCAGGGACCCAACCACCAACCAAGGACTATACATGATGGGACTGATTGTTCTGGCAGCATGTGTATAGTAGAGGATTGCAAATTCAATCATCAATAGAAAGAGAGGGCCTTGGCCCAGTGAAGGCTCTTTGTCCCAGTGTAAGGGAATGCCAGGGCCAATAAGTGGGAGAGGGTGGGTTGGTAGGCATGGGGAGAGGGGAGGCAGCAGGGGTTTGTTCTTGTTGTTATTGTTTGTTTGTTTTTTGGAATGGAAACTGGGAAAGGAGAAATTTACATGTAAATAAAGAAAATACCTAATTAAAAAAATTGCTTCTCAGACCATATGAGATCAGGCAGTGTTCATTACACCCACTTACCAGTGAATACTACATTCTGGTTTATATATACTGGGACATCCTGGTACTTCTGTAAGTTTTTATCTTGGCATTAGGCTATCAGAGGCTTGGCATTCTGGTTTAGGGTGAATTGGCTATAAGTACTCACACACTCGGTCTTGAGGAGCAGTCAAGGCTTTTATGCACTAAGGAACCTATGCTACTGGTCTTGGCATACTAAAAACCTGAGATTTCTCAAAACTTCAAATAGGAATTTGGGTAATAATTAATTCAGAGTTCGATGTTGCACAAAATTTTGGGCATAAGAACACACAAAAGGATAGCTTGATTTAAGGTACAAGGGATTTCAATATGCCTCCAAGATGACCAAACAAAAGAAATGATTTCAAATTGAGGCCTCAGACTTCAGCAATTTGAAACTGTGAAAGAGGCACATCCTCAGACCAAAATGCAGACTCCTAGCTCCCATATATTAGAAGGGTACTCAAACACATAAATATGTATGCACAAAGAGAGAGGAGAAAAAAAAGATAGGATGAAGTTGAGATAGAATTAGAGACAGAGACACATACAAACACACACACACACAGAGAGAAAGAGAGGGAGGGAGAGAGAGAGAGAGAGAGAGCATAGGACACAGAATAAAGCTTTGAAATAATATTACCTCAGAGCATAAGGCACAGAGAACAGGAGGAACAGTAATGACATGAGGCCTTCCTCTCAAGCAGTGAGATGGAGTGGACCCAGGCATCATGAAATGCTACCATAGCTTTGAGTTAACAAGCACCTGGATAGAAATACAAAGTCACCATCAAGACATACTAGCCAGAATACGACAAGTCACTAGTCAGGTTTTCAAAATACATCCTAGGAAAATATACTCTATTGCCTCAAGCACTGAGTTCTGTCCCTCAGAACATAGGCTATTGACTTTCATTTGAAGAAAGCAGAAGGTTTAATTCTGATGTCACTCTTCTCCAAGCTTCTCATTCTGCCTCTCCTCTGAGAAGCATTTAAGCACACCAGATATGTGTTGTCAGCACCTCCATTTCTTTCTTAGGCTGCTTCTTGGCAAGGAAGATTATGTGGTATGGTGGCTGTCCAAATGCCATTGTTAAGTAGGAAAATAGATGTTAACTTGCATACACAGAGGCATATGAAAGCATAGAAGATGAACAGATTACCCTGATTTCCAAACAAAAAGAGAACATGCCTAGAAACCAGTAACATCTTGATAGTTTATGGCTCAAGCTCAATCTGCTTGCACTGGGGATTTTAGCTCTTGCATGTCTCTGTAGAGATGTAGGGATCTAATCAGCTAGTTCTTCACTCTTCCTTACTACATGGGCTTCAGGAAACCAAAGAAATACCTCTTCAAGCTTAGTCCTAACTTCACCAGAAAACTTCTCTTCAAAAGTTTCAGGGCATGGTTTCTGAAGCAAGGAATATAAAGACACTAATCTACTGCTTTCTCCTTCTAGGGCCATGAATATTGATTAAAAAGTCATGCAGAGGAAGAACATTGTCTATAGACCAATCAATTCACACCATTGGATAACAAAAACAACGCAGAGGTAGTCAAAAGTATGCAGTGTCTATTTTGGTTCATTGTCTATAATAATTGGCTGCAATAGAGAAATGCCTGAACCCTTTTGAGATCATTCTCCTTAAGTTCTACCCCAGTGTTTGGTAACATTAAGAGTCAAAAGTTGCAGAATAATAGCCTTGGACTTGTTAGTTCCATGTTTGGGAATGGGCAAACAAATATTTTAGAATTTGTGACTTTCAGGGATTATGAGAGACAGGGAAGTCCATTTTCTTCATCGTGTCTGCAATTATTGTGCAGACACAATAGAGAAATTTACATGTAAATAAAGAAAGTACCTAATTTAAAAAAAAAAGAAAAAAAGAAAAGAAATCATCTTGAACGGAGTTTCCTAGTCTCATGAAGATAAGTATGGTAAGTACTGATTTATATTTTGAAATTCACTGTGTACTATTGGGTTTTTTTAACTTGCTACAAGTTAAAGTTATTTGAAACCATTGCACCTTAACTGAGAGAATGTCTCCATAATTTGGGCTGTGTGGGCCAATTACTTTAGAGTAATTTCCAAAGTAATGATTGATGGGGAAAAGTACTGGTTGTTGTTTTTCCTGCCATCACTGGGCTTATGGTCCTGTGTTCTCTATGAAAAAGCAGACCAGCATGTTATGAAGGGCTATTCACTAAGCAATACCCATCCATGATGTCTATATCAGTGCCCGCCTTCAAATTCCTAGCCCATTTCAGTTCCTATTCTTGCTGTCTTCAATGATGAAGAGCAGTAGAGAAGTACAAGCCAAATAAGTCCTATCCTCCCCATTTTGTGTATTGGTCATAGTGTTTGGTGACACCAATAGAAACATGAAGACATTTGATATTACATATGTGATGACCATTATGTAATCTGTAGATCGACAGAAACCAAAGTAGAGACCAAAGTTGTGAACCAAGGGGAAGAATTGAACTAAGTTTCATATCAACCTTTGCCTTGAGCTCTTTCTCTTTTTCTTTGTTCTAAACCATCTCTGATCTTAGCTAAACTGTCCTTAACTCTTCATGTGTGGTCTATAAAAACAACATTCTTCTCTAATGCAGCACACGGACCTCCTTAATTGAGAAATAGCAGGTCTAATCCTCTCCTGTTTTAAAGAATTAGCTCTGAGAGAAGGTCAGGGATTCTTGGAGATCAACTAAAGTTTTTTTCTATTATTTCTATATTTAAATCAATGGCAGTTCTCAGGTCTCCAAAAGTCTTATGCTGTAAGGCAATAGCAGATGATCATGTAGCTTCCCCTGCAGCCCCTAAACTCAGTCTCAATATAACTGCCAAGGTAACCCTTACCCTTCTTTTGTGTCTTACTAAGTTTCCAGCATCAGGATACCAATAATTCAGCACGTTGTCATAAGGGAGATACGACAGCCTGGGCTGGCTAGGAAATTATATAGTTTTTCAACTCCACCAGAAACAATAGAGAACAATAGAGAATATATGGGAAGCCTAACACAGCTTCCAAAAATATTGCCAAATGATAGAGACTGCTGTACACCTGGACAGTTCTCACTTCAAAATGTTGGAGCATCAGTCTTCAGATTTCTGGCCCATGAATGTCTGACAGACAAGAGATACAGTAATATTAAAGTTTTGTCTACTCTGTCTTGGCAGATATAAGCTGTCCTAGTCCTGTGTATCCTTTTTGGACAGTATTGTCTGCAGATGAAGAGGCAACTTTTGCCTAGTGACTGCCCTGCCACAACTGGAGCAACACCAATGATGCTCAATTTCTCCTTTGAGTCTCAGTGCTGTCAGGAACAGACAAGTCTCTAGATAAATAATAAATAATATTAAATGTCACATTCTATGGATTTCTGATGTTTTTGAAAATCAACTCTCTATGTAAAATAATCTGGACTATTGTCTGTTAACTGTACTCAGCTATTTTTAATTAAAATCTTAAAGTTACCCTTACAATAAACTCTGAGCCATGAATTTATTAATTTGCCCTTAAACTTACAGGTATAAACATCTCAGATCTATGTATAATAACAGTAAAAGGAGGACTGGGTCTAAACCCTGTCTGCTAGGGGAAATAAAATAATTACTTATAAGCCTACAGACAACTCTTACTAAAATCAGAAATTTCTTAAGTGGATACAGAAAACTTCATCTTTGGTTTTGAAGTATACACAACATAACTATATTAGCTACACCTCTCAGTCAATACCCTAGAGCTATAGAGCACCAATTGACAATGGAATACAATCAAAGACCCAGAAATAATCTCACACACCTATGTTTTATGGATCTTTGACAATGAAACCAAAACAATACATTAGAAAAAAGAAATCATCATCAACAAATGGTGCTAGTCTAACTGATCTAAAATACTGCCAATTGGTCTGTATATTATCACCTTGCACAACGCTTACATTCAAGTGCAAATAGGACCTTAAAATATAACTAGATACACTAAATCTAATAGAAAACAAAGTGGGAAATAGGCTTGAATGCTTTGGAATAGGGGAAATTTCCTGAACAGAACACTTATGGCCTAGGTAAGAACACCAATAGATAAATGGGAGAACATTAACCTGAAAAACTTTTGTAAGAAAAGTTATACTCTCAATAGGACAAAACAGCAACCAGCAGATTAGGAAAAGATCTTTCACTAACCCTATATCTAATAGAGGTTCAATATCCAAAATCTGTAAAATACTGAAGATCTTAGATTCCAAAAAAACAAATAACCAATTAAAATATGGAGTAGATAACTTAACAGAATTTCCAGAAGAATCTCAAATGTTCAAGAAGTACTCAAAGAAATATAGAACATTCTTAGTCATCAGGAAAATGATGATCAAAATGACACTGATATTCCAATATCAGTGGATATTGGATATCACAAATATCCAAGGTAAAAACTCAAGTACCACCACATGCTGGTGAGGGTGTAAAGATAAAAGAACACTTATCCATTGATAGTGGTAATACAAATTGGTACAACCACTCTGGAAATCAATCTGGTGATTCCTCAGGAATTTGGAAATGATTTTTCTTAAGGAACCATCTTTATTGTTCCTGGGCACATATCAGAAAGAAGCTATATAGTACTAAGAGTTCTACAAGATATTCATATGGACCATATTCATAATTGCCAGAGATAGAAAGCATCCCAGGTATACCTCAAATGAAGAATGGATACAGATATTGTGGTTCATTTACTTGATGGAATACTACTAAAAATGAAGACATTATGAATTTTTCATGCAAATGGCTGAAACTACAAAGTATCATCCTAAGGGAGGAAACCCAGACCCAAATGGATATTAGCCAAAAAAGTACAAATTAGGCATGATACAACCCACAGTCAGTTAGAAGTTTAATTAAAATTAAGGCTAAATTAAGGATACTTCAATCCCACTTAGAAGGGGGAGAGAAATCATCACAGGAGGCATATGGTGGCCAGACTTGAGTTGAGAGATTAGTATGTGGGAAAAAGGGAGGCAAGATCAGGAATGGGTGGAGATTGGAAAGAAGTTCAGTGGTCCAGGAGAATGAATGGAAATATGGAGTTGAATATTTCCAACCAACATGTAGTTTCATGGGATATTTAGAAAGTCCACAAAATATCAGGTGTTAGACATTTCCAATATTAAGTAGTGATGAACTTAGCCAAAATACCCAACAGTGGGGAGATGGAAACTGAAGAGTCCACCTGCAGTGGATGGATGGGATAACCTAACCACCTTCAAATATTCTGAACCAGAATTATTCCTGCCTAAAATAAACACAAGGAAAACTTCGAAAATGAAGGAAAGGTGAACAGTGCTTTGTCCAAATTGAGATTCATACCACGTGGGCACTGAACCATTCCAGTAAAGAGCCTAGAATTGCTGTCTTCTGAAATGCTGTAACAACTGAGATAAATTGTGTGTGTGTGTGTTTGTGTATATGCATATGAGTATATGCATTTGTATATGATTGTGTGTATATCTCAAAGAACTGAGATATATCTCATTGAGGTTGGGGTCTCCTATCTAAGAGTAAGGGGAAATCTACAACGGATTTTATTTATTTTTATTTTATATTTGGTCCCATTTATTATGTTTTATTAGATATTTTATTTATTTATACTTCAAATGTTATCCTCCTTTCTAATTTCCCCTCTGGAAAGCCCCCTAATACCAATGGACTCAATCCCCCAGTAAAAAGACATAGACTAACAGACTGGATACATAAACAGGACTCAGTATTTTGCTGCATACAGAAAATGCACCTCAGTGACAAAGACAGAGTAAAAGTGGGAAAAAAAATTTCCAAAAAAATTGTCCCAAGTACCAAGTTGCCATTCTATTGAATAAAACTTTCATCCAAAAGTTATCCAAAAAGACAAAAAAGTACACTTCATACTCAGGAAAGGAAAAATCTACCAAAATTAACTCTCAATTCTGAACATCTATGCACCAAATGCTAGAGCACCTACATTTGAAAAAGAAATGTAACTAAAGATCAAAGCACACATTGAATTTCACAAAATAAAAATGGGAGCCTTTAAGACTCCACTCTTATCAATGAACATATCATGGAAACAGAAACTAAAAAGAGACACAATGAAACTAACAGAAGCTATGAACCAAATGGATTTAGTAGATATCTATAGAATATTTCATCCTGAAACAAAGAATATGCCTTCTTCTCATCAACTCTTGGAACCTTCTCCAAAATTGACCGTATACTCAATTACAAAACAAGCTTCAACAGATACAAGATGATTGAAATAATCCCATGCAACCCTTCAGACCACCATGGACTAAGGCTGGTGTTCAATAACAACAAAAACAATAGGAAGCCAACATATAAATGGAATCTAAACAACTTTCTACTCAATGATAACTTGGTCATGGAAGAAAGAAAGAAATTCAAGACTTTTTAGACTTTAATGCACATGAAGACACAACATACCCAAACTTATGGAACACAATGAAGGCAGTGCTAAGAGGAAAACTCAGCTCTGTGTGCCTCCAGAGAGAAACTGGAGAGAGCGTACACTAGCAGCTTAACAGCCCATCTGAAAGCTCTAGAAAAAAATAAACAAATATACCCAAGAGGAGTAGACAGTAGGAAATAATCAAACTCAGGACTGAAATCAATCAAATAGAAACAAAGAGAACTATACAAAGAACCTCCTCATCCTCTTAATATAAACACTTATTGTTTGACATTTCTTTCAACAACTTGATATTAACTACAGCTTTTTGCACACTCAGAGTGTTTCAACTAATGTTCTAATGCTTTCTAAACCACCATCTTTCTCAGAGACACAATAATAGAGGGCAAAATGCTTGGGGGCATTGTACTGGATTCTAAAATCCTTTAGTTGACTTTGAAGAGGAATATTAATTCTCTCTAAAAAGAACAAACTATTATTGTGTTTTCTAAAATGTTAGGGCTAGGGCTATAGCTTGGGCATAGTGTAGTTGCCCATAATACTTAAAATCCTATGTTTGATTCCTAACACAGAGAAGAAAAAGTAGAAAATAAATATAAATTAGTAATAGAAATATAGTAAATTAAATAAAAATAATCTCAAAAAAACATAATCTCAGGCATATTTTCAACCATGCTTTTGCAAGGGGCTAACCTCAGCTGAGAGCAGGGTCTGGATAAGGGTATATGCTGTTCCAATAAGGTGGAGGGGGCCTGCTGTGGCTCTCTCTCTCCCTGGGCGAAGGGGGCCCTGGTGCTGAGGCCCGAGTCTCTCTCCCTCCTAGGGCTGGCTAAGGGCCTGATGGTGAGGCCCAGGTATCTCTCTCTCCTCCCGGGCCTTGGCCTGTTTGCTGCACAGCACCTTAATTAAAAAGGAGGCAATGTATGAATGAGTTATTTTATTGTAGGAAGGGGAAATATGCTAGTTGAGTGGAGAGAAGGAAAGGAGAGGAAGGAGAGAGAGAGAGAGAGAGAGAGAGAGAGAGAGGAGAGAGAGAGAGGGGAGAACAAAGAGCAAAGAAGAGAGAGAGCAAGTGGGTAAGAGTTAGAGCGAGAGGGATAAGAGAGAGGAAGCAAGAAAGAGAGAGGAAGGAATAAGAGAGAGGAAGCAAGCAAGAGAGAGAGGAGGGAATAAGAGAGTGAGGAAGCAAGAGAGAGAGGAGGGGGCAAAACCACCCCTTTTTATTGTATGGGGCATGGCATGCCTTGCTTGTGGTCAGATGACTGTGTGTAAGGTCCAGCTAGAATGCTGGGAGTTGGAGGCAGTGTCTGCCTGACAGAGCACCCATCTCCTGCAGGGACAGCTGTGAGAGGTCTGGGCTGAAATCTGAGCCATGGTCTCAGGAGCAATTCACTGAACACCTTCCATCCCTTTGAGCAAATGCTCAGTAGGTCTCCGGGGTTCTAAGTGGCTCTGCTCTACTAGACTCTGGCTGTCAGAACTGCCCCACAGGTATATGCAAGAGCAAGGAAAGGAAGGATGAGAGATGGGGTGTCATTTGCTTCATGAGAAACAGGACAGAGGAACTACACATCAGTATGGCTTTTCCTACTGTGACAACTTCTGTCTCTTTCAAGAAATATTATACATAAAACCATTTCCTTAGAAATTTTATACATTGATTACACAGCATTTCAAAATAAATTTTCTTCAAAAAATCTTCCTTGATTTTATAAGAATATTAAAAGAGCAAGAAAACAATAATATTATATGAACTAAACACTAACATTACAATAACATCAAATTTATTTAAACTTATTATCTTCTTCCTTAAGATTGGTGTTGTAGGGCTGGAAAGATAGCTCAGCAAGTAAGAACACTGACTGCTCTTTAAGAGGTCCTGAGATCATTTCACAGCAACCACATGATGGCACATAACCATCTGTAATGAGATCCAATGCCCTCTCATGGTGTAACTCAAGATAGTAACAATATACTCACACAATACAATAAATAAATCTTAAACAAGAATATTTCCTAAGCATTTTTTAAAAATATTGGTGTCATAAAGCCTTGCAGTTACAGAAATGTGAACCACACTTTCTCCGTTTGAATTTAATTTTGTTTCAGTTTGGCATAAGATAAATAGACCAAAATGTTATTTCCTACTACCTATTATATCAAACTAGACTTTCTTTTCTATTGGGTATTTTACTTCTTTACATTTCAAATATTGTCCTCTTTCCCTGTTTCCACTCTGCAAACCCCCTATCCCATTTCCCTCACCCTGCTTCTATGAGGGTGCTCCCCCAATCACTCACCCACTTACAACTTACCACCCTGGTATTCCCCTACACTGGGGCATTGAGCCTTCACAGAACCAAGTGCCTATCCTCCCATTGATGCCAGATAAGGCCATATGCAGCTGGAGCCGTGGGTACCTTCATGTGTACTCATTGGTTGATGGTTTAGTCCCTGGGCGTTCTGGGGTTTCTGGTTGGTTGATATTGTTATTCTTCCTATGGGGTTGCAAACTCCTTCATCTCCTTCAGTTCTTTCCATAACTTCTCCATTGGGGTCTCCTTGCTCAGTCCAATGGTTGGCTGTGAGCATGCACATCTGTATTTGTCAAGCTCTGGTAGACTATCTCAGCAGACAGCTATAACTGGTTCCTGTGAGCAAGCACTTCTTGGTGTCTGGGTTTGGTGTCTGTATATAGAATTAATCCCAGGTGGGGTAGCCTTTGGATAGCCTTTCCTTAAGTCTGTGCTCCACACTTTGTCCCATATTTCCTTTAGATGAGAGCAATTTGACTTTCTACAGATTAAACTTTAACTCTTGTTTAATTCTTCCTTTCCTACCTTGATATTTCTTATTTATTTGCAATAAAGCCAGCTTCTGGTTTTCATCTATAATTTTCCTTACATTCTCATGAACATTTATGTATCAATTGTTTTTAGACACATGCACACACACAGAGACACAAACAAAATTATCTACATATGTGTGTGTGCTTTCTTTGCTTCCTTTATATTCCTTTTACATTTGTCATAAGACCTCCTTCCTTTTTCTTCTATTCTTAAAATATTGCTAAGCCCCTTTGCTTAATCAGGGGTAATCTATCAGTAAAGTCTGGTCTGACTCTTCTGTTCAGGATGGCAGGCAGTTCACTGAGTCGGGATGCCTTCCTTTCTCAGGGTCCACCTTATACTGTGGCAGGACCTTGACCATACTTTAAATCAAATACTTGACATCAACTAAAAATAATGAAAGCATACTCTTAAGAGAGTTTATTATTAAATTATAATTTTAAAAGGATTAAATTTACTTACTGTGTCTTGTGATTTTCAAGGCAATGACCATTGTGTTACAGGGAAACTAACCTCTTACCAGATTAGCCAAGTCCATCTTCAGAAGCATCCAAGGAAAAGCAAAATAAATGTTTGCCTTGGACCAATTTTAGGTCGACAGCTTCACTTTAGTCCACCTGTTAAGAATCACAACATAAATCTGAGGTATTTTGGATAGAGTTTTGAAATAAAAAACTTAAACTGCAAAATCTGGTTACTAAAAAAAAAATAAAAGCGAAGGAGGAAGAAGATTCCTCCAGAAGTTCTATAAATCTACTATGTATGTCCAGCCAGGGGCCACTCTGCCAGAAGGAAAATTTTTCTCATAAGAAACAAAATTAATTTTACTATCATTGTTCTAAAACTAGAAGAAAAATCTTACAGGAATTGCATTATACCTTACAAAGAATAAATTTAACTACATAACCATAAATCAAAAAAAAAAAAAAACCCATCCAGATCAAATGGGATTCCCTTAGAGGTCTGGGATAGGGTTGAGATGACTTTTTCTCTTTACTATGAGGATCACACAGGATAAACCTAAATGAAATTCTGCTATTCACCTCAATGGACACTTTCTGTGTTTTCTGGAACAACATCTGTAAACTTGTTAAAGCAACAAAAAATAAAACAACCAAAATCCCCACAATTTGGGGACTTTTATGATGTTTTTATTGTGAATTATCTGGGTAGAGTAAGAAGAGAAAGAATGCAAGTCAATAATGTCTATATGCTACTATTATAAATGTATCATTGCCAAGAGGAGATAATTTAGCAAAGGTAAGGAAATATAGAAACAATATAAAATTTACCAAATTCCCAAGTATCTTCGACTACCCACTTAGCATTTTAGAGTGGTTTCCTTTTAGTCCTTCCCACTTTTACCCACAATGCACACTCAGATTATATTTATTTGTGGCTTGGGTTTTTCATTTAGTTACAAGGTTTTTCTTTTCTGAAACCATCATTTTGGAGAGATATGTGCCGTTATGTACTCTAAATGGACCATAACTGATGTGACTGTTCTTGTGATGTTGATATCAGTTGGTCGCACACACTGGCTGTTCTTCACACAGCCATGATCAGCATAATGTAACACTTTTTTCACCATATCTCTGTCTAGGGAGCAGGCATTGTGTCTTAGTCAGGGTTTCTATTCCTGCACAAACATCATGATCAAGAAGCAAGTTGGGGAGGAAAGGGTTTATTCAGCTTACATCCACATGGCTGTTTATCACCAGAGGAAGTCAGGACTGGAACTCAAGCAGGTCAGGAAGCAGGAGCTGATGCAGAGGCCATGGAGAGATGTTCCTTGCTGGCTTGCTTGCTTCTCCTGGCTTGCTCAGCCTGCTCTCTTATAGAACCCAAGACTTCCAGCCCAGGGATGGCACCACTCACAAGGGGCACTACCCCTTTGATCACTAATTGAGAAAATGCCCCACAGCTGGATCTCATGGAGGCATTTCCCCAACTGAAGCTCACTTCTCTGTGATAACTCCAGCCTGTGTCAAGTTGACACACAAAACTAGCCAGTACACATTGATTCTTAAAAATAGGGTGTACATCAAACTCTCAGATTCAACTAGTGCCACCCCAAATCCCTGTTAGTGAATATCTTACTGTCTTAGTTAGGGTTTCCACTACTGTGAAGAGACACTATGATCCAGGATCTCTTATAATGGACAAGATTTAATTGGGCTAGCTTATAGGTTCAGAAGTATAGTCCATTATCATCATGGCAGGAAGTTTCAAAGTGCACTCCATACCTACTCCAGCAAGGCCACAGTTCTTCACAAGAGGACTTTCTATGGCCAAATATATTGAAAATACCACATTCCACTCCCTGGCTCCCATAGACTTATTCAAACACATGTGTCTTTGGGGACCATACATAGCTATAGCATAATGCAAAAACAAATTTAGTTCAACTACAAATGTTCCGTAGTCTGTAACAGTCACAACAATGTTAAAAGTCCTAAGTTTGAAGTCTCTTCTGAGGTTCATCCAATCACTTAATTATAATCACTTATAAAATCAATATAAAAAAGCAGACCACATACCTCCAACATCACAGAATAAAAATCACCAATTAAAAGCATCATGGTGAGGAAATACTGGGTTTACCAAATACCAGCTTATCTAACTCCAACTCTGCATCACCATGTGCAATGTCAAAGCACTCTTCAGTCCTCCAACTCATTTCATTCTTGTTGAGTGCTGTAGGTAGATCTAGCATTCAGTAGTAACAAAACTTCATTCACTTGGGCTGGTTCCACTCCCTGTTAACAGCTTCAAAAGGAATAATCTCATGGCTCTGACATCTCTAACATCTTGGCTTATCCAAGACAAATTCAACTTTACAGCTTCTTCTTCCAATATCTGGGATCCACACATGATCTTCTGGATTTCTCCAAAGGTCTTGGGTCTCCTAGCTTAAAAAAGTATCTTTAATAGTGCTAAGGCTTGGTGCTTGCCCATGGGGTAGGTCTCTAGTTGGGCCTGTGATTGGTTGGCTGCGCCCTCAGACTCTGCTCCCTTCCCAATGTCTGCATTACTTGTTGACAGATTTATGTGCTATCCCTTGAGTTTCAATCTTAGTCATTATCACGGATGTAAGAGTTGTTTTGATTTGCATTGCCCTGATGGCTAAAGACTTTGAATATTTCTTTAAGTGCTTCTTGGCCATTTGAGATTTCTCTATTGAGAATTCTGTATTTAGTTCTGTAGCCCACTTTCACTTGGGTTATTTTAACACTGCTTTCATTGTTTTCCAGAAATTTGTGTATTCCGTGCTTTCATTTTCATCAAATTTTAGAACATGTTTAATTTGTTTCTTTGTTGTTTCATTACCCAGAAATCAGTGAGTAGAGTGCTGTTCAGTTTCCATGAGTGTGCAGGCTTTCCAGTATTTCTGTTGTTGTTGAGCTCCAGGTTTAACCCATGGTGGTCTGATACAATAAAAGGAGTTATTTCAATATTCTTGTATTTTTCAGGCTCGCTTTTTGAACACTTATATGGTAAGTTTTGTAGAAGGACCCATGAGGTGCTGAGAAGAAGTTATATTCTTTTGTGTTTGGGTGATTTTATATTCTATAGATGTCTGTTGCATATATTTGATTCATAGTATCTATTAGTTTTTTAATTAGGTATTTTCTTTATTTACATGTCATTTCTCCTTTCCCAGTTTCCTCTCCAAAAAAAAAAAAACCAAAAACAAAAAACAAAAAACAAGAACAAACCTATGTTGCCTCCCCCTTCCCCCTGCTTGCCATCCCATCCTCTCCCACTTATTGTCCCTGGCATTTCTCTACACTCGGGCACAGAATCTTCACAGATCCAAGGGCCTCTCCTCCCATTGATGACCGACTTTGCAATACTCTACTATATACATGCTGCCAGAGCAATCAGTCCCACCATGTGTACTCCTTAGTTGGTGGTTGAGTTCCTGGGAGCTCTGAGGGTACTAGTTAGTTCATATTGTTGTTCATCCTAAGGGGCTGCAAACCATTCAGCTCCTTTGGCCCTTTCTCTGACTCCTTCATTGGGGACCCTGTACTCAGTTCAATGGATGGCTGTGAGTCTCTATTTCTGTATTAATAGGGACTGTCAGAGCCTCTCAGGAGATAGCTATATCATCTGGATTGCCCTTCCTTCAGTCTCTGCTCCATAGTAAGTCTCTGCAATTCCTTCTGTGAGTATTTTGTTCCCCCTTTTAAGAAGTAATGAAATGTCCACATATTGGTCTTCCTTCTTCTTGAGTTTCTTGTGGTTTGTTGGTTGGTCTTTCTGTATTCCAAAGTTCTGGGCTAATAACCACTTATCAGAGAGTGCATACCATGTGTGTTCTTTGTGATTGGGTTACCTCACTCAGGATGATATCCTCCAGATCTATCCATTTCCCAGAGAATTTCCTAAATTCATTGTTTTTTTTATTTTTTATTTTTTTGGTTTTTCAATACAGGGTTTCTCTGTGTAGCCCTGGCTGTCCTGGAACTCACTCTTTTGACCAGGCCAGCCTCGAACTCAGAAAGTCGCCTGTCTCTGCCTCCCAAGTGCTGGGATTAAAAGCGTGCACCACCACCACCCGGCAAATTCATTATTTTTAATAGATGAGTAGTACTCCAATGTGTAGATGTACCAAATTTCTGTATCCTTTCCTCTGCTGAGGGACATCTGGGTTGTTTCCAGTTTCTGGATATTAAAAATAAGGCTGCTATGAACATGGTGGAGCATGTGTCCTTATTACATATTGGAGCATCTTCTGGGTATATGCCAAGGAGTGGTATAGCTGGGTCCTCCGGTAGCACATAGGCATAGGGGATATTTTTCTGAGCAGAACACCAATAGCTTATGTTCTAAGATCAAGAAATGGCAAATGGGACCTCATAAAGTTGCAAAGCTTCTGTAAGGCAAAATACACAGTCAATAGGACAAAATGGCAACCAACAAATTGGGAAAAGATCTTTACCAATCCTATATCTGATAGAGGACTAATATCCAATGTAAACAAAGAACTCAAAAAGTTAGACTCCAGAGAACCAAATAACCCTATTAAAAAATGGGGTAGAGATCTAAACAAAGAATTCTCAACTGATGAATACCAAATGGCTGAGAAGCACCTAAAGAAATGTTCAACATCCTTAATCATCAGGGAAATGCAATTCAAAACAACCTTGAGATTCCACCTCACACAAGTCTCATTGGTTAGGATAAAATACTCAGGTGACAGCAGATGCTGGAGAGTTTGTGGAGAAAGAGGAACTGCCATGCACACTTGTCTACGTCAGTCACATCTGTAGTATCAGGCTTAAAAACCTGATCAAGGGCAAGAGGCAATAAGGACCCAAAGGGGTACCCATGCATCCTGGCTATTCAAGGTAGCTGCTGGCATCTTCTAACTAAGACATGTTCCAGATCAGTCTTTCTAATCGTCAACACACCCTCATATTTAAGCATAAAGATACCCCAAGAAATGATTTGTTTATGGCTAAGATTGGGCATTGTTTCCTGGCAAGCACGATGTTTCCAATATATCCTAATTTAATTCCAAGCTATCCTTAGCTTGGAATTTCTCTCAAGGAATATGCCTGTCAGACAGGTTCTGCCTTTAGAGTTACAACAGAGGTCAAGCTCATTCCTCCTTCCATATGGCAGTCTCACAATAGTCAGAACTATTTTACATACTAGAAACTCAAGGACATTAGCTAGAACGGTTAGGTCAGAACTTCCAGGTGTGTGCCTCCAGCCAGGGAGACCCAGAGAATTAACAGGAAATGCCAGATCAGACTATCCTAGTCTTACCTCCAGCAGAAGCAGAGAATTAGTATAGGAATACCAAATTAGCCCTAGCGTGGAGGGCACCATTGCTCTCTTCTGCCTGCTTCACACCTGGCTACGTGATCCTGCCTACCGACCTTGTGTAGTGGTCACTTGCCTACGTGACTTCAGTCCTGCACTCTGATCCTTTTGAACCCCGCCCATCTACGTGAATCTTGTCACTTGCTCTGTTTCCTGTATACCATATAAGCCTGCTTTTCACTGTGTGCTCTCTCTTGGACTTGTGCACTCTCTTGGATTCTCTCTTGGACTCGCTTTTAGACTGGAATGCAGTCCACAGTCCCCCAGGCCCAGCTTGGGCTCGGGGGATGCAGAGCCTATCCAGAGAGATGGCTGCTGCTTTAGATTCAGTATGTTTCAGGTGGCCTTAAATGTACCTTAATTGCTAAGCCACCAGATTTATAATTTCTCTTTTGCAATGACTGTAAAAGTCTGACGCCTTTTTTTAAGAAATACATTCAGATCCTATACTTCATGTGTCGTCTCTGCCATCATTTCTTCCCCTACGCCTCGTTGACCTGACTAGGACCCTGTTTATTCCGTGGGTTGAGGGAGGCCCAGATCGGCTGGCCTGCAGCAAGGAACACTACTTCATTGCTGGTGGGATTGCAAGTTGGTATTTATTAGTTTTATTGTTTCTCCGTTTAGCTTTTATCTGGATGTCCTGTCAATTGGTAAGAGTCAGGTGTTGTTGCTGTCTCCCTCTGATAATGTGTGGGGTTCAATATGTGATTTGAGCTTTAGACATACTTCTTTTACAAATGTGGGTGCCTTTGTTTTGGGGGGATTGATGTTTAGAATGGAGATAACATCTTGATAGATTTTTTTTCTTTGATGAGTTTGAAGTGTCAAGCCTGCTTCTTTTGATTATTTCTGGTAGAAAGTCTATTTTATGAGATATTAGGATTACTTCACCTTGCTTCTTGGGTAGCCTGCTTGGAAAACTTTTTTCCAGCCCTTTACTCTGAGATAATGTCTATCTTTTTGGCTAAGGTGTCTTTTTTTTTTTTGAATGTAGCAGAATGATGAATCATGATTTTATATCCATTGTGTTATGTTGTGTCTTTTTATTGGGCAATTTAGTCCATTGATATTGAGAGATATTAATGACCAATGATTGTGATTTACTTTTATGTTTTATGTTGGTGGTTTTTCTCTCTCCTTCTTCTCCCTCCTCTCCCTTCTCTCCCTTCCCCTCACCTCTCTCTCTCAAACACACACACACACACACACACACACACACACA
>JADRCD010194266.1:0-10394 GCA_019843815.1 Montemys delectorum | reverse complement strand
TGTGTGTGTGTGTGTGTGTGTGTGTTTGAGAGAGAGAAAGAGAAAGAGAGAGGGAGAGAGGATTTGCATGTGATTTCATTTTCTGCTTGTATGAGATTACTTCCTGTCTTTTCTTGGGTGTAGTTATCCTTTTTTGCTTTGAGTGTTTTTTCTAGTATTTTCTATAAGGCTATATTTGCTGATAGATATTGTTTGAATTTGAATTTGTCTTGAATATCTTGTTTTATATCAGTATAATGATTGAGACTTTTGCTTGTTATATTAGCCTAGGTTGGCACTTGTGTCTTCTTTAGAGGTTGCAGGATATCCGCCCTTACTGTCTCTTTAGAAAAATCATGTAAGACTCTGATAGGTATGCATTTGAATGTTACTTGGCCTTTTTCTCTCACCACTTTTAATATTCTTTCCCTGTTCTGTAGATTTTGTGTTTAGATTATCATGTCTAGAGTATTTTTTTCTGGAATTTAGAGCTGGGACTCTTCATCTTATTTACTCCTAATTTTTTAGGTTAGGTTGTTGTGACAAGGGTCCACAGGAAAACCCAAATGAGCCTAAGAATTGCAAAGTCCACTTTAATTACAAAAGAGCCTTTTATTATATACTCAGATTCTGATTACACACTTTACACTCACTAAGAGCAAGTGATTACATGTGAACACGGGGCTGGGAAACATATGAGTTTATATACAAAATTGGGAGTTCTTAGGATGCTTCAGAGTGAGAGGAGTGAAACATTATAACCATGTGTTGGGACAGCACTGAAGCTTGTGGGGGATTAATGTGTGCCTGTTTTGGTGTTATCAAGAACTAACTTTATGGCTGGTTATAACTGTCTATGATCTCTGATTACTTTTTTATGACTTAAATGGGGGGAACTCTAATCTTCTCTGAGTTTGATATTTCTGAGACCTCAAAGACAGGAACCTAGAGAATTCGGCTGCTTATTAGAGAGTGTTGGCCAACCCTGGCATCACCACAGCTGGGAGAATGCCACTCTTTAACATTAGGCCCTATGAGAAGTTTTAATTAAGGGGGGCAGTACAGTTTTAACTCTCAAAGCTGCTGGGGGTTGGGGGGAGACAGAGAAGGGAGGGAGCCCTGTGCTAGCTGCAACTCAGAGACCAGCTGCCTGCATATCATACTTGCCCTGTGTGGACTTTCTGCAGGGACAAATATACAGGACATTGGAGTTCCTTAAAATTTTTAATGACAGGGTGCCAATATTAGTAATGTGGAGGTCACTCCAAGGTCTTTTCATGGTATCTATGATTTCCTGAATGTTTTGTGTCAGGAATCTTTTAGCTTTAAACTTTTCTTTGTCTGGCATACAAATTTATTCTATTTTATATACCTGTTCTTTTCCCTAGATTTTTCATCTTCAGAATTTCCTCAGTTTGTGTTTTCCACATTGCCTCTATTTCCACCTTCAGGTCTTGTACCCATTTAACCGAATTTTTCCTGTATGTATTTGAGGGATTTATTTGTCTTTCTTTAAAGACTGCTATCTGCTTGATGATATTTTCCTATATTTCTTTAAAGGATTTATTGATTTTCCTTTTAAAGGATCATATCATATTTGGTTTAAGGTCATTATTTTCTGTTTTTGGTTGTGTTAGGATATATAGGGCTTGCTGTAGTGGGCTAGCTGTGCTTTGGAAGCGTAATATTGCTCTGGTTCTTATCGATTGTGCTCTTTTGGACACCCTTAGCTATCTGGATGGTTTTGGTCCCTGGATGTTCTCATTGTAGTAGTTATTGGGAAGGGGTGATCTTCTATGATCCTAGTATGATAGGCCTGTGATGGTTATCCTTGGGCTAAATGGTTCAGGACCTACAGTTCTGTATTCTTCAGGATCCTCAGGCCCATTGATGGTGTGTAGAGAGGTGGCAGAAAATGAATGTTCTCCTTGGATGGCAGGAGGCTCAGAGCAGCTAGGCTTGGCTCAGAGGGCTCAGGGAGCAGGGAAGATCAGTGGGGTAAGGGAAGCTTTCCTTTCAACTATCTGATGGAGGTGGAGGAGACTCAATGGGAAAATAGAGCCCACCCCCTCCCATGCCTCCCAGTATGGCAGCCTTGTCCTATAGGGCTCAACCACCAAGGACAATGGGTGGGAAGAGGAATGATTATTTGTACAATTCTGGAGTCTGATGGAGGTGGAGGGGATTTAGTTGGAGAATGCAAATTCCCCTGAGATGTAAGGCTGTGTGGTTCATGAGTCTGATGGAGGTGTATGAGAGGCAGCAGAATATTGGACATTCTTCTTGGGTGGTATGCTACTCAGGGCTCAGGGATCTTTTTAATCACTCTTGGTTTCTTAGCTCCAGCTAAGCAGCATCTATTACACCAATAAACACTTCCAATTTTAATTTTAAAACTAATGTCACATGGCTGAAGCTGCTGAGTTGTGCTACTTGCTGCAGCTGCAACACAGCCCTCTTGTTCTGAAACATTATCACCAGTATTTTTACTTTGTTACCAGTCTTTCAATTTCTAAGCTTGACTGTCCTAGAGCTTTTTCTGTCAATTGACATTAAACTCTGAAATCTTCATAGTTTTCTCTCCTAAATGCTAGCATCAATAGAGTGTACCATCATGCCTGGACATAAGCTTACCTATATTGGAGCTTGCTCTGTACTAAGCTGGCACTGAACTCAGAGATTTGTTTGCCTTTGTCTCCTGGGATTAAAGGTGTGCACCACCATGCCTAGGCCAAGACTTTCCAGGAAGCCTATTCCTCAGTATCTCCGGATCTCAAAAGCTTGTGTCTTCCAGCCTCAAGATCTGGATCACAAGTGTGCCCTCCTTTTCTAGACAGTAATTCATTCCATATTAAATGTCCAAATGAAAAATATTACCAGGAAAATAAAATATAACCTGAGATAACTACTCCTTCTTCAACTGAAAACACATAAACAATATGGTTAGCTGTGTGGCGCCTTGCACACAGGTCACCAGATTCTTAATTATATTTAAGATCCTTGAGCATCTGATTTAGCCCCATTCTGCCTATTTATTACTAGAACCATATTATTTATTTCTAATATTTCTATGTTTGATTGAAAAATTCCTTTTAAGTGTACACCAGAGAGCAGAATCTAAACTTTGGTGGTTTGAGACTTCCTTTGATAATGCCATTAATCTAATGAATCTTTCCACCTTATGCTCAGGCAGACTCTTCAGATAAGGGCAAAAAGCAGTCATATTCTTCATCAAAACTTTGTAAGAATGACCACCAGGCAATATATTAAATTCCTCTCTTCCAAAACCTGTAGAACAAGGGCTGCACAGTTCAAATCAACCTCAGCACCTATGTCTTTCATATTCCTACTAGGCTGGCCTATTTAGCTCCACTTATAGCATTCCACTGCTTCCTAAACCCAAAGTCCAAAAATCCACATTTCTCCAAACAAAAACATGGTCAAGCCCATCACAGAAATACCCCAATTGCTGGTTCCAACTTCTGTCTTAATTGATATTTTATTGTTGTGAAGACACTGTGACAAAGGTAACTCTTATAGTACAACATATTTAATTGGGGATGGCTTAGGGTTTCAGAGGTTCTGTCCATTATCGTTATGGTCTAATTTCTAGACAGGCATGGTGCTGGAAGAGCAGAGAGATCTACATCTTGTTATGAATGCAGCCAGCAGCAGACCCTCTTCAGCCCTGGGTGGTGCCTGAGCATAGCAAGAGATCTCTGAAGTCAATACTCAGAGTGAAGCACTAACTACAACAAGACTTCTAATAAAGCCACATTCTCAAATAATGTCAATTCCCATAGGCATAGGTCTGGCCACCACACAGACCTTAACCTCTGTATATCAGTGAATAATACTTTCCCTGAGAGAATGCTGTGCTTGGGAGAATGCTGTGTCAATGTTACAACCACCATTTGTTGTCTTGCCATTTGCCTTAGTAGAATCTTTGATCTTGCAACTCACTGAATGTCCTAAGGCAAATGTTACTGCCAATCCAATCTCTTCCAAATAACTGTCTTTGGTATTTCATATTGTTTTAACTCATCTTGTGCTAATTATGAGGTTACATTAGAGCATGCATACTGCATTGATGCCACAACCCTTAATACCATCATTCAGTCCTTATGCCAAAGTGTTCACAATACCTCAATTCTCCGCAGTACTCAAGTTTACTGCAGCCTAACTCCTGAGTTGTCTGGGACTTGTTCCTCAGTACTCCACTTTCCAAAGCTAAAAGGTGGTATGTGGGACTCTGAAAAGCAGTCTGTGTTTTGTCTGAGTGAGTCTCAACTTCCAGACACTCAGTAAAAGGCTCCAAAAGGGAGAGAAACAGTGGAGACATGTTCCCAGACACAGATGACAGATTCCACAAGTCCTCCAAATCCATTAGCATGTGCTATCTATTGTGTAGACAATGCCCCAAGCTCCCAGCATTCTGGCTGGACTCCATCCCCACAATCATCTGACCACAGCCAGGTATGTTCCACTCTACAGACAGGTAGCCAGCCCACCATATAAGGGGCAGTTTTCCCCTCACGTTCACTCTCTTTCTCTATGTCTCTCTTCTCTCTCTTCCCACTTAGCCTCTTACTCTTTTTATCTCTACTTTCTTCTTCTTCCTTCCCCCTCTTTCCACATGACCATGGCCAGCCACATGGAGATGACCTTCCTCTACTTTCCTATCCCTTCTCTCTCTTTTCTATAATAAAACATCTTACAACCATGCATTGCCTCCTGTCAACTAGATGTGCCATGTGGGCCCAGTGTCTGCACTCATGACACGCAGACCAAGAACACCTGATTTGGGCCCACTCATGCCCAAACCACTGGGTGGCCACTTCCTTCCCCCACCCTCACTCTCCCTTCAGTCCCAGAGTGGCGTTAGTTGCTCTGGAGCCCGCAATTCATTCTCAGCTACTCTGGGGTGTCCAGTCTCTTCTGAGATTCACAAGGGGGTAGAACCTGTGTCCTTGGCCTATGTAAGGCCGAGGATCCTTCAGCTGTTTGCCAATCCCAACCCCCACTCCACTCTCTGAGGACTGGGATACAAACACCTATCCAGTGGAGTGGGGCATGCAGTGAATAGACACTCAAGTCCCAGGCCCAGACTTGAACCTCCAGTATTGGACCTCTGGATGGACCCCGGTCATCTTCTCAAATCCTTTTTGTTTCCCCACCTGGGCTGAGTGGTGTAGCCCAGCTCACCACCTGTGGTGCCTGTACCCAGCATTGCAGCAGTTTCTGAGGTGGCACCCAACAGTGGTACCTGGTGAAGAACTTTTGCCAATTCCCATCATATAGTTTATAGGAGCAAGCCATTGTTGAAACCTGCTTCCCTGACATGGTTCCCTGTCATTAATTCTTAGAAATAACTGTAGCCATTTGCTTTAGCCCTGAAAGTCAGCCCCTATGGCTGATAGAAAAAAGCAGCCTGTCTGTAAGACACAGTAAAATAATTTGACCCAGAGAGTGATCAAATTGACCACATATCCTGCTATCATCAGAAGTTTGTTATGTTTTGAAATCTGATATCCTTGGAAATTCTCCAGTTGCAGCCTTCACTCAGGGCCAAGCAAGAGAGAGGTCAGCTTAAACTATAATGTATAAGTTACTAAAGAAACTTGAAAATAAGTCTGACTAACTTAAACCCTCCCTATATCTGGTTATCAGATCATTTATGTTTTCTTCTTTACATAAACTAACCCAGGATAATGGACAGGTGCATCACTTTCAGATTTTGAGTCTGATCGGTTGCTCTGATTGATAAGTCTTTAGGTATGTGTTCAGTAAACTGAACAAAAAAGGAGTAAGGTTATATTTGAAGAGAGGAAGTACTGGATAACCTTTCTGAAATAGAAACTATGGAGCTCTCCTGAACAAAGTTGAATATCATAATTCAGAGAATGGACAGGTACAACATACCAGACTTGGAAGTAATTAATAGTACAGGAATGTCCCAGTTCACTAGCATCTTGCAATGTTATTTCAGATGTTACCACTTCCAATCTGAAAGATAGTCCAACTGTATCTTTTCATTGAGGCAGAACTTTCATCCAGGAAATGTTCATTTGATTGAGGGAAAAATAACAAACAAGTTTTGGATATCTGAAATCTCACTATGCCTCATCGTTAGAGAAGGTGATAACAGTTTTCAATTTATCCTACCATTCTTGTCTCTCAAGATCAATCCTCTGTTGTTAAACACCTTTTTCAGCTATCCCTAGGACCTAGTTATACCTTTACATATTTATAACTTTTAAATTTTTTCTAATATTTTTTGATGGTTCTATGAAAAATAAATCACTTTATGAGCTCTCTTTCTAAACAAGACATAGGGGAAATTGTTTAAAATCTCCTTTGTCAGTGTTTCACAGAAGAGAAACTTCATTGTATCCAGGCTTTCTTCTCCAGCTCTGATGCTCAATTACCCCCCCCCTTCAACCTACCAATTCTCCCAGTAACCGTAGTTCTACTTTTTTGGACAATAATGGATTTTGAGCTTTCCAATTGGACCACTAATTGACTAAGTAACATAGATAATGAAAGAGAAAAAAGTAGAACTTTCTTTTTCCGTATTTCCTGTTATTGCAGGCAGGGAAGCAAAGGCAATGTACACCTTGGAAAGCCATTCTACTTCCCCGTGTGCATTAAGATGCCTGGTTTCTTCCTACCTTCACACAAGGAACTACAAGGACCATGAGCATACGTCCAGTGATGAAAGAAGTGAGCATTCTGAAACTGGGACAGATAGCTTTGTTTGTATATTTGTTTCTTTGTTTGTTGAGTGACAAAGCAGAACCAAAGAATTAAGGCTGCCCACAAGAACAGAGAAAAACCCACTGGTTAACACAGGGAAATACAACTGACAGAAACACCAAAGACAGAAACACAGAGAGACATACACTGTAAAAACAACTGGGAATGATGTCTTAGGGTTTGTATTGTAGTGATGAAACAACAGCACTAAAATTATGTTTGAGAGGAAAAGGTTTATTTAACTTAAACTCCCACTTTGCTGTTCATCACCAAAAATAATCAGGAAAGGAACTAAAACAAGAGCAGGAACCTGGAGGCAGGAGCTGATTCAGAGTCCATGAAGGATATTCCTTACAGGTCAGGGATGGCCAACTCACCAAAGACTGGTACCTCCTTCATGGTTCACTAATTATGAAAATACATTACAGCTGGGTTTCATGGAAGCATTTCCTGAACTAAGGTTTCTTCTATTCTGATTAGTCCAAATTATGTCAACTTGACTCAGAGTATTATGCAATAAAGGCAGCCACTAGCCCTTCATGTATCTAAAAGAAAAGACAATGGGAATATGATTTTTGTCTCAACAGATCCAGGACACTGAATTAGTGGACACGTCTTACCTTTCCTATGTATTCAAATCAAATGCATTGTAATTAGACTTATGTCTGAAGTTTTCAGACCAAGCAAATGTTTGTTCTACTTATTGCACTTTGGGGGAAAAGTTGCTAAATGCCACCAAATCATTAGGGAGATATTAAGAAAATGGAGTCTTTAAGACACCGAACATCTCAAGTTGTAAACCCAGTAGAATTTCACTGACAACCATGCCTTGCCCTGCTCTGACTGTCTCTGGCACCCTTGGTGTCACAGGGACTTTCAGTATCTCTGTGGAACCTCCATAAATGAGACACAGGTTTAAGCCAAAAGAAAGTCCTATTTAACCAGGTACCCACTAAACTGGGTGTTCAGAATCCAAGTGTAGCATGAAGCCTTTCTGAAGGAGAGCTTTAAAGCACAAAAACTACATGATGTAAAAAAATGCCTTCTAGTTTGAGGCAAACCAGACCTCAAAAGACCTACATGATATGTACTCACACACAAGTGGATATTAGCCATCAAGTAGAGCATACTCTTGCTACAATCCACTGACTCAAAGAACCTAAAGAAAAAGAAGTATTCTAGTGAGCAAGCTTGAAACTCATTCAAAATGGGAAATAAAATAGTCATCAGACTGAGATGGCAGAATAGAACTTGATTAGAGAAGATGGAAGCAATCAAGTATTAGAAAAGCCAGGGAAACAGGGCTGGAGAATGAAAGGAAATCAAAGATAGATATGCTCCCATGAGTCTATATGGAACTTACAGTAACTGAGACTACTAGGCATAGAGAACAGAATCTGAAGATGCCAACTCCTGTAGCTAGAGAGGACTCTCCATGGACACATAAGAATGGGAACCCACCATAAATCTTTCACACAAAATGTGTGCTGCCTAAATGGAGTGCAGGGAGAGAGATGGAGTGGAGTCTGAGGGAATGGCCAACCAATTACTACCTCATGTTGACCCATCCCATGAACACGATCTAATCCTTGACCCTATTAATGAAACTGTTTTTCTCGCAGACTGGAACATGTCATAAATATCCTCTGAGAGACTCCATCTAGCAGCTTAAAACAGATGCAGAAACACACAGCTGAAAAATAGATGAGCTAAAGAAGTCTTGTGGATGAGTTTTGGTAAGGATTGAGGAACAGGAAGTAGATAGAAACTCCACAAGATGCTCTCTCTGCTTTGCCTGCTTGCCTTGTGGGACTGAGCAACTACTGGATCCTTGGACTTCCATTTATAGCTGCTGCTGACCATTGTTGGGAGTTGATTGTTGGGAGTTGGACTACAGACTCACTTTGAAATGACTGAGTCTTTCATTTATACTACTTAAAATTTTCACTTAACCACAACACCCAGAGGAAGCTTCACTCCCAGGCACTCTGACATACCCAGGATCAGAGGTGAGGAGGAACTAACATCTGTCCCAACACTTGGAGTAACTGGGACCAGTGGGACCAGGCACACAGGAACTCTACCAGCCCAGTGACTCAGGTCCCTTCCAAACTGTCTGAGCTGGTGTCCAGAGCAGACCTTGGGTGCAAGCTCTGCAGCCAGTCCCACAACACCCAGAGGAAGCTCCATACCCAGGCACTCTGACACACCCAGGATCAGAGGTGAGGAGGAACCAACATCTTTGCAGCCAGTCCCACAACACCCAGAGGAAGCTCCACTCCCAGGTGACCTAACAAGCCCAAGATCACAGGATCCCAGAACCACAAAATCACAAACACAGCTTGACTATGAGGAGTTCTAACACAACCACAATCACAGGAAGGACAGGCTCCAGTTAGATCTATCAAGGGCAGGTAACACTAGAGATAACCAGAAGCAAGGGGGAAAGTATAAGAAAATAAACAACACAAACCAAGGTCACTTGACATGATCACAACCTACTTCTCCCACCATAGCAAGTCCTGGACATACCATTACACCAGAAAAGCAAAATTCAGATATAAAATCACTTCCTATGGTGATGATACAGGACTTTAATAAAGATATAAATAGCACCCTCAAAGAAATACAAAAGAACACAGGTAAACAGCTAGAAGCCCTTAAAGAGGAAACACAAAAATCCCTTAAAGAACTACAGGAAAACACAATAAAACATGTGAAGGAAATGAGCAAAATCATCCAGAATCTAAAAATGGAAATAGAAACAATAAAGAAAACAGAAAGAGAGACAACCCTGGCCATACAAAACCTAAGAAAGAAATCAGGAACCATAGATGCATACATCAGCAACAGAATACAAGAGATAGAAGAGAGAATCTCAGGGGCAAAAGACACCATAGAAAACATTGACACAACAGTCAAAGAAAATACAAAAAGCAAAAAGCTCCTAACCCAAAACATCCAGGAAATCCAGGACGCAATGAGAAGACCAAACCTAAGGATAATAGGTATAGAAGAGAGTGAAGATTCCCAATGTAATGGGCCAGCAAAAATCTTCAACAAAATTATAGAAAAAACTTCCCTAACCTAAAGAAAGAGATGCCCATGAACATACAAGAAGCCTACAGAACCCCAAGTAGACTGGACCAGAAAAGAAATTCCTCCAGACACATAATAATAAAAACACCAAATGCACTAAACAAAGAAAGAATTCTAAAGGCAGTAAGGGAAAAAGATCAAGTAACATATAAAGGCAGACCTATCAGAATTACACCAGACTTCTCACCAGAGACTATGAAAACTAGAAGATCCTGGGCAGATGTCATACGGACCCAACAAGAACACAAATGGTAGCCCAGGCTACTGTACCCAACAAAACTCTCAATTACCGTAGATGGAGATAACAAGATATTCCATGACAAAACAAAATTTACACAATATCTTTCCACAAATCCAGCCCTACAATGGATAATAGAGGGAAAACATCAACATAAGGAGCAAAAAAAGTAATCTTTCAACAAATCCACACAAACCTATTTCCACCTCTTACAACAAAAACAACAGGAAGTGACAATTACTTTTTCTTAATATATTAATATGAAAAAGAATATCACCAACATATCCTAATCGATTAAAATCCAATAATATGAGGAATTAGA
>JADRCD010194265.1:44262-75135 GCA_019843815.1 Montemys delectorum | reverse complement strand
GGATCAATCATTTCTTCTATCAACATCGCAAAGACATTCTTTTTCTACATACAAGACCAGTGGGATTCCAGGTCGGGGATAGAAGTTGTTGGTAAGCTCTATTGTAAAAATCAGTCTGGGGCCCCAGTAAGTACCATTTATATTCAGAGAAAATGTCTCAATTGCCCAACCCCTGGATATCGAAAAAGTAGGGGAGATAATCAAATACTCCTCTGAGGTCTTTATCTCTTCGACATCACCCCTCATAAATGGCACTAACTTGTCATTTTGCCTTTTACTTCAGACCTTGACCTCGGCATATCAACTCCTTAATGTCACCAGACATGGACGCTTTAAGGAGTGCTGGTTATGTGTATCCCCTGGAACTAACTCACAATTGTCACTTACAGCATCTCCGGTGATACTGCCAAATAATGTTACCTCACCCTTTGTCAGCTGTCCTGGCTCCAGTGTTGCCGTGACTCCATACCTTACCTCTGTCCCTCTCTTTGGCATGGCAACCTGTTTTAAGGCCTCTGGGACTCATTCAGTGGGAATGCTGAGCTCCCTAGACTGCAATAGAACCATAACCCTTGATATATCATCTCTGCCACAATGCCCTACCATCCAAAACACGTCAATTCTTTGTGGCACTCAGACATATCATCACCTACCTGCTAGCTGGTCAAGAGTTTGCACATTAGTACTTCTTTTCCCTGAACTGGAAGTAATCCAGGGAAATGAGCCCCTGTCAATCCCAGTTGTAGATATGATAGCTGCCCAACAAAAGAGGGCAGTCCAAGTTGTGCCACTCTTGGTTGCTACAGGAATAGCCATAGGTGTTGGTACTAGAGTTGCTGGAATAACAACTTCCATGATCCAATATAATACATTCACTTCTCAGTTCCAAAGTGATTTTCAAAAAATGTCTGAAATTGTACTTACTATCCAAAAACAGATCAACTCTTTGGCAGCTGTGGTGCTTCAGAACAGACGGGGACTAGATATCCTGACAGCTAAAGAAGGTGGTTTTTGCCTGTTCCTCCAAGAAGAATGCTGCTGCTATGTCAATCAATCTGGGATAATACGAAATAAAATCCAGGAGCTACAGTTAGACATAAAAAATTTCAGGGACGGTGAGACCTCCAGTTCTGAGATATTTGAAAACCCCATATGGAAGTGGATACTCCCGTTTGTAACTCCTTTCCTAGTCATCTTCCTGGTGGTGTTATTTGCTCCCTGCCTCATTAATCTTGTTTCTACATTTCTTCAATGACAAATACAAAAAATTTCTAACCAAACTATTAATCAGCTCCTGTTACAAGATTACCAGCCGCTGCCCACAGATAAGCCATTGTCCACAGAGGAGCCTGATGTGAACGTTTACCAAGTGGATCCCGATGGTGAAAGCCAGCTACCCTCCATTGACATCGCCCCAAGGCAGCAGGAAGTAGCTTAAGAGACATGATGCCCTCGGCCCCTTTCACCATCGGCTTCCCCTTCCCTTTTTCTTTTCTTCTCTTTATAATATCAAAAAGGGAGGTATGTTAGCATCAGAGCATCCAAAGTCTGTGGTGATACATGGGTGGGTCTACAGACCTGTTGCCAGGGTAACAGCCTGCCGCCCGCACAGGTTTCCGGCTGGCAGGAAAACACGGGCAGACACAGGATCCTTCTGCAGCAATTCTTTATTACATCTTCCAGCGGGCGACCCCCGAAAAAGCACTCTTCATATATGCCTTGGAGCAGCATGCTCATCTCTGATTGGCTGTTTGCTCAGGAGCATAATACGCCCGGGATGGCTAGTGACTTGGCGTTCTCTGTCCCTAGGCACATGGGCAGTTTATCTGTAAACTTGGGAGAGCAGTGGATGTCAGCGCCATCTGCTGGCTATCACCGCTCACTGCGGCTTCCTACATCTCCCTCTTTTTGTTTTATATGATAGGCTCTGGCCAATGCCCCATGTCTTAGGCTAGCAGATGTGCGTCCATTACCAGCACCAAGAGATCAGTGGGATCCTTTGGATCACTACTCATTGGTGTGCTCCTGGTTTATGGCATCAGCCTACTCCCGTCATAGGGGTCAAAGGCAGCGGGCCTCGAGAACATATGGCAGTTTGACTCACTCTCCCGTGTGCAATGGGATAAGACCCCACGGGGTGCAAGAGTTAAGACTCGCTGACCATAGTTTTCAGTATTTATTTTGTTTTTGGCATGCTGAGCCAAATATCGGGAGAGGCTCCTCGCTCTAGTGCAGCAAATGCTTGGGCAGATACCACCTTGTCATGATTTTTGTTAGGCTCTGAGCTTGCAAACCATTTAGAGAAGGAAGACTAAGCCAGCACACAAGGCAACACTAAACAGGCCAATTCCCACCCATTCCTTAAGGAAAGAAAAGGCTGAAGAAATCTAGGAGCCAGGGACAGATCTAATATCCTGGAGAGCCATGATGAGGACAGGAATCTGCCGTGATGTTCTCTGGGGAGCTATTTTCTGTGGTTAGGATTTTTCGTGTCAATCGCTCCGGTAGCCAGAACGGGTTGCTTTCTTCCTGTGGGAAAACACAAACAGCTCCCCTGGATCTTATCAAGATAGGATCCAGGCTCTTCCATTGGTTAGTCAAGACATCCTTCCACTTGACCATTTCCTTTGGCCTATCAGGCTCTAAGCAATGGTGGTCAGCAGCCGAATGGCCTTGACTATCCAGATTTAAAAAATTAAGAGTAAAGAGTGCTATAGAAACGGATACTTGTGGCACTAAGGGTAGAGCTTCCTCGACTCCCCCTTTTTGTTTTATTAGATAAGATTTCAGTGTGCGGTGAGCCCGTTCTATGATGCCTTGTCCTTGAGGGTTGTATGGAAGGCCCGTCAGGTGAGTCACCTCCATTTGGCAACAAAACTGTTTAAACTTTTGAGAAATATAAGGTGCCCCATTGTCGGTTTTGAGAATTTTAGGCTTTCCCCAGGCACTCCAGGCCTCAAGGCAATGTTGGATAACATGCGCTGCCTTTTCTCCCGATAAGGGGGAGGCAAACATAATTCCAGAACAGGTGTCAATAGAAACATGTAAATACTGAAGTCTCCCAAAGGATGAAATATGAGTAACATCCATTTGCCAAATCTGCAATGGCCTAATTCCTCGTGGATTAATTCCCACATGAGGCACGGGTAAAAATTGACAGCAATTCTGACATTGAGTGACTATATCTCCAGCTTCCTTTCTAGTTATATCAAATCGATGACGTAACGTCTCTGCTGTCACATGAAATTTTTTATGAAAATTTTTGGCCAAATCCAATTTTGAGGATAGGGCGATAACAACCAACTTAGTGGCTCTATCTGCCAAGTCATTTCCATGAGACATTGGACCTGGCAAACCTGAGTGAGCCCTAATATGTGTAATAAAAACAGGATATCTTCTATTGGCCAGGGTAGATTGAATCTTTTGAAAAACTTCTACAAGCCTGCTAGAGGGCCTAATCAATCCAGCAACTTCCAAAACTTTAACTGCATTTACCACATAAAGAGAATCAGATACAATATTTAAGGGGCCTGGAAAGGTTTCTAAGACTTCCAGTACCACCAAGCATTCCACAATTTGAGGTGAAGCTTCATTATATTGTTTAGATGTAACTCTATCATCAACCACATAAGCGCCTACTCCTGTTTTTGACCCATCTGTATATACCACTACCCCATCTGGGAGTGGTTCTTGAGATAAAATACGTGGGAAAATGACAGCCTGACTCAAGGCAAATTGTAAAATAGGATGTTTAGGATAATGATTATCTATTTGACCATTAAAGGAGGTGACTAACACCGCCCAAACATCGGAGGTAGCAGTTAATATTTGAACCTGATGTGCAGTATAAGGTACTATCAGAACCTTAGGCTCCCTTCCAAACCATATTCCCAGAATCCATTGGGCTCACCTCCCACCTTTACCTACAGCCACTATGTCAGAACCCATACATATACACGGGGAACATTCCTCCATCGCTCTCTCTCTCTCCCTCCTCTCTTTCCATGCTCTGCCCCCCCCCTCAATTAAACCTCTTACATGGGGAACTGTTTGGGCCTAGTCTGTGGTATGTTCTGACGCGATCTGCTGTTTTAACACATCATATACTATCAAGGACTTTATAGTATTGATATGTCTCATTACTGGTAATGTCAACTTTAAGTAATTCTCTCGGTGATATTTTCAATTTTATTTACTTGCAAAGTTAATTCTTTCTTTATAAAATTATGCCCACAAATTTGAGTATCCAATTTGTCTTATAATCAATAGTGATATCCTATTTATCATCTATATTTATTCACTAGAATACTATTGCATGGAAAGTACATTCCTTCCTCTCTTCCCTGTATTTATTGATTCTATTGTTTGTAGACCTATAAACATTTGTTTTATTTTATGAGTTAAAACTCTAATGTCACTATTTTTTACTCAAATTATCCACTTTTTGCTATTAAAAGTCTTTTTATATTGACAGCTTTATCTTTCCACCACCCCTATATTTTTGGTCATTTTCTGATTTTTAGCACCACACTATTTTTCAGTCTTTTGTGTATTTTCTTTCCTAAACTTGGAGTCACCCACTTAGCCAATGATTCCCCCCTCCTTTAATTGGAAAATGTCATTTAAAAACCATGCTAAAATTCTGCTGTGATCAGGGCTTAGAAAATTTTCTGTTTTAAGCTTTTAAAATTACTCTTTTCATCTCTTCATTCATTATAGGTCTGTTTAGGCAGTTGAACTCTTTTTGGTTTATGTTTAGGTGGTTTGGATGGATCATCTACCTGTCTCTCAATCATCTTTACTTATCATCCCTCATCTACTTAATCTATCATCTATCTGTCAACTATCATTTATCTGTTATTGTGCTGCTTAGTCTTTGTCAACTTGACAGTGACCTGGGAAAAGAGAACTTCAGTTGTAAAATTGCTTCCATCAAATTGCCCTTTGGCTATGCTGTGGGGCTTTTAAAAATTATTATGGATTAACATGGGAGGTTTTGCCCACTGTAAATAGTGGCTAGGCATATGGTTGGTAGAAGGAAACAAGCAGAACAAGCTGCAAAGAGGAAAACCAGTAATCAGTATTTCTCTATGGTCTCTGTTTCAGTTTAGTATGTGGTACACTTGGAATCTACTCTGTTTCTTTTCTTATTTATTATGTAATTACTATTGTTATATATTTCTCTTTTCATATGAACATTATTTCAACTTACCTAACTCTCTAAAATACCTTATAGATATTTTTTCTTTAGCTTAGATTATGTTAAATTTATAAACTAACAAAATGATTGTTAGTTGTCGTATCTAAGAACAAGCATATCTTTCCATTTGATCAAGCCGAACATGGGTGAGGAAGATTTAGTGGAGCAAGTTCTGGAAGTTCTTAAGCATTTTTGGGTTAGTTTCACATATACCTTATAATTTTTTATTTCTTTTGTGTTTGTACTTGTGTGTGAGTGTATGTATATATGTATGTATTATGTAAGTATTATGTATGTATGTATATAAGAAGTCTGAATATGTACATATACATGTTTTCATGTGTGGGGACATGTGAATGGGGGGAAGGTGGTGTTTAATGTGTATACACATGCCTATGGAGGTCTGAGGTTAATAAAAGGATTCTTCCACCTTATTCACTGAGGCAAGATCTCTCAGTTCAACTGATAACTTGTTGATGCTGCTTGCCCTGCCTATCCAGCTTGCTCCTGGGATCTCTTACACAATGTGACATCTTCCTAAGCATTCAAGTGAGTTCTGGAAATCAAATTCCTATTCTCTATTATTCCTGGAAAGTGATTTAACTGTGGGTCCATGTACCAACCCCTAAATTTAATGTTAAGTACTATCTTTTTGTTGCTAATGTGAGACTGTGCTTGCCACTCTATTCTCTTGCTGTTTATTTTTGTGTAGATGAAAACTATTGGTTTTGTCTGTTAACACCTTATCCTGCTGCTCTTTGAAGGCTTTCATTGTCTGACGTGGAAGGATCATTGATTTTGCAGAAGTTTCTCAGTATGCTATCATGTCAGCTGAGAACACAGGTAGCTTTGCTCCTTTCTTGCCATTCTTAAGCTTCTAATTGAGTTCTCTTGTTAAATATCTTTAGTAAATAACTGCTATTAGATTTTGAATAGAACATAGAAATAGTTCTGTGCTGTTTCTGATTTAAAATGTTCTTGTATTATTTCTCCACAAAGTAAGATACTGAATTTTGGATAAAGATGTTCTATCTCTGTCTTTGTCTCTGTCTCTGTCTCTGTCTCTGTCTCTCTCCCTCTCTTTCTCTGTGTGTATGTGTGTGTATATGTGTGTATGTGTGTGTGTGTGTGTGTGTGTGTGTGTGTGTGTTTGCAAAATAATGTTCTAACAGTTTTATGCTGGGGTTATAATCCTGCATTTTATTGATTCCTTGGGCATTTTTCTCAAAATAAACCTTGCATCTAAAAATCAGCATAATTGAGCTAATGGTTTTCTTCTTCATTTAGGTGTCTAATTGCAATAATGATTCCAGATGAATTATAGTAAGAGTGAAAATAGAAAAGACATTAAGTAGCACAGGTGTGTGATGTGCTTAAGGGTGGAGTCCTGTAGGTCTGAGCTTTGGTGCTGTGTGACATCTTTCAATCAGTTCCTGTCAATTGAACCATTTAGAAGGCATAGCTAGAAGGAAACTTACAACATCTAATTCAGTCTCTTATTTCAAAGTTGACAAACCTGACAGGCAGAGAGGTTCTTATTTGCTTAAGGTAACTAAGCTAATTAACAGCTTGCCGAGAAAGAGTCATATCTATCTCCCATATTCTGCTCCCCAGCAAGCATTTCCAATTCTATAAAGCTTTGAGTAATTTGAATAAAAGGCCTAGAGACAAGCAAACTCATAAAAATTTCCAAACTTGTTACTTATACATCTGAGATAAAACAGAAAGATTATTTTCTGCTTAAAATATGCAACATTGATAATCAGTTTGGACAACAATTGAACAACTACATGCCAATCTTTTGTGTAGGGTTAGTAGATAAATTATAGGCTGTGACAAAAGAGAAGTAGTAAAACTCCATAAAAAATTAAAAAAAAATAGAAGAAACCAGAAATGTGAAAAACTCATTATGTTACAATAGATTGATATGCAAAATAGTAAATATGCAGATTCAATAGTAAAATTTAAAATAAGAGTACAGAGGAAAAAGAACCATCAACAATGTGTAATTCTGGAAATAATAGGAACAAATTATAAGAACAAGTAGTATTTCTAAACACCTATTTAAAAAAGAATACAGACATCTGCCAATGAAACAGAAAAATAAATATCTCTTTATCTCTTTCTATTTAATACACACTATTTTATTTATAAAATGAGTATTTTGTTCATAATCTTACACTTTTCTATTTCAGGGCCATTTTCAGGGGTAAAATAACTAAAAAAAGTTAGGTTATATCTTTTTCAAATATTAGTTTATTTGTATTTTAAACTTAAATGTGATCATATTCACACAATACTAGGTCCCAGGATGCACTGCACAGGTCTGTTAGATGCTCAAATATATCTAGCAACCATGTAACAAATATGGTTTAATCAGAACCTGATTTTCTTACCCAATATCTGGATGGAACAGAGAAGCAATTATGGGTTCGGTGAACAGTGCTTCAACTTCTAATCGGTCTTTTAGGGCACATTTTTTTCCAAGACCAAAGGAGAGTGATTTAAAGGAATAAGCTTTATGCCCTCCTGGCATCTATGGACCTTCCACCATACTTCCTGGGTCTGGGGGAGCTGTGGCTGAGATGGGCTCTCTGACACAACTCACAAGAGATTCATATGGACTGCAAGCCTTATGGATGCTGGGAAGTCAACCACACATCTACTCTGCCCTATCACCAAAATTCTATATTTTATCATTAACCCAGACTTCTAACAAATTCTCAGGAAACCCTAGGTTTTTCCTATAGATATTTGGAGTAGCTCCTGGGTGTCTGAATTCTATCGGGAAGCCAAACAGATTTCTCTAGTTCTGGGCAAATCAGTTGCATAAAAATGTGTTTTGGCTGATATTTATTAAGTAGATGTATGTGCCAAGCATAGAGATAAGTGTTTCTGTATGTATTTTTAAATGTAATTCTTGTACAACTTCCTTGAAGGAAGTGAATTTTTAGTATCTGTGCTTTGCAGTCTGAGTTTTAGCTGAACTAAGTCACATGTCCAAGCTAGCAAGTAACAGAGACAAGAAACAAAGTCAGAACTGCCTGACTTAGGAGATCCTATATAAGTGCAGAGATAGGATACTCATTTTGGAAAGTAAGTTTCTTCCTACCTTTTCTCTCAACCTCAGTGATGTAACCCAGGGCAACATGATGCTCATAGATAGAAGTTGCAATCTTTTGGCTACACATTTGGATTTTGCAAAGCTAAACAAAATATAGACTCTGTCAATTACTGGACATACCAATATCAAGTACCTCTGACTCATTTTTCCATAAATGGGGATTATTAATATTAATATTTTATCATTACTATATGTAAATTATATGTAACAATGATTACATGTAATTACATAAGCTTATATGTAATTATACATAGAGCTCATAAAAATAATTTGTATTTGGATGACAAGCCTTGTTAATAAGTATTGAATTCTTGATTCCCTTGCTCAGTTGGCTCAAAGTTATCTGGATAATTTTTGAGAGTATCCTGGAGTCTTATGAGTTTAGGATTCCCTTGCAGGAGGGTAGAATTTCAGCACTGACTGGTTCTTCAGTATTAGACATCTAATATCACATCGTTGTGATATTTTCTCTAAAGAAAGTGACTCTTGCTTGTGTGTTTGTGTGTGCTTGTGCACATACACATATATTCCAGAAATGACTCTGCATGCTAATCTTGTTCACTAGACTGGATTTCCAGAGGGCAGAAAACAGTCACGTGTTTTGCTCTTACCACATAACACATATGATGTGCATATAGTGTATCAATTAGCTGATAAATAAAACACCAGGGAAACAGTGTTCGTTGTAAGGTTCATTTCAGGAGTTTATATAACCTCCCACAGAACATTTAAAGTGCTTAGTAGTTATGATTGGTGAATATCATATTGGCACATATTCGTGAGGTATAATGTAATAACGTCAGATATGTGTGCACAGCATAGTGATAGATTCAAGATAATTAGCATACCTATCACCTTAAACATTTTTCACATTTGCATTGTCTAAGTGTTGATGATTTTACCCATGCACATAAAGCACACTTATTACTGTCACCCATAACATTTCTCATCTCCATCCCTCACTTGCCTATACTTCCCCTTCCCTACAAGTCCCTTGTTCATGTTAATGTGCATTTTGTGCTCTGATTCACAGAGTTTAAGGATATACATCTATGTGACTATGAGTTTGAGCTTCCCCTTGGTTCCTGGTGGGTTCATCAGTGAGTACACATTTGAAGACAATGACTTCTTTTTCTCCATCATCTACTAATAATCATTAGTTCACAGTAAGAAGGTGGGATCAATTACTCTCTCATCAGTCCATGATTGGGTGAGAATAAAGCCAATCTTCTGCAAGCCCAAGGCAAGTAGCCACAATTTCCATGAACTAATAACAGCAGTGGCTATATCTGCTGTGCCTAGAGGCAGGCATTTCTTAGCCCTTGTTTTTCATCTTCTAGCCCGTATATTTTTCTCAGCCTTTCTTCTTCATTGTCCTGTGAATAATAGAGGAGTTGGTAGAAATATTTTTTTAAGGGCTGAATCTTCAACTATCATGAATTCTCATTACTTCGGGAAGCTATAGATATCTTTGTACAGCATTGTTCACTGTAAAGAGAAAATAGAAGCTTCTCCAATTAAGACTGAGACCTGCTTACAACTCTGGACATAAACATAAATATTTAAAAGTGAGTTGATTCTGCATCAATGTAGTTAAACAATAGTAGTAAGTTTTGCCCCTTCTGGGCTGTAACATTTCTAGGTAAGAGCTGTAGAGTGGGGATTACCGTACCAGTCATGAATTCCTTCTCCTGAAGCAGGCCTTTGAATCCAGTCAGTGCACAGCTGGTTACTCTCTCACAGTTGTGTTATTGTTGCGAAGGTGAAACATCTTTCCTGAAGCATTAGTTTTATACTTTATAGGGTACGCAGATGGATAAGATCATTGATACCCCAGCCACTCTCCGTCAGCAGCCTACACATCACCTTCTGGTACTTTGAAAGCTAGCCAGGAGGAAAGAAGCCTCCAGTACAGCTCTATCTTGATTTCTCAGTCCGGAGGTTTCTCAAGGAACTATAGATAAAACTACCGTATGATCCAGCAATATTGTTATTGTGCACACAGAGATAACTGCATATCCAATTATATTACTGCTTTATTTACAATAGCTAGGAGTTGAAATTAGCCTAGATAGCCATCAACTAATGAATATGTCATGAAAGTATAAAACATGCTATACATATTCAATGGAACCCTATGTAGTTTTAAAGAAAAATAACACTTGTCATCTGTAGACAAATGGGTATGGGTATATGGAGGAAATTATACTGAGATAACCCAAGATCAGAAACAGAATCACAGGTTGTGGTCTCCCACACAAAGATCCTATTCCATTCTTTTAGCTTTGTTCATTTAACCTGTAGTATCTGTGGAAATTAGGAAACTGAAAAGGGGATTAAGCTGGTAGTTACAAGAAGGGGGGATAGTAGAATATAGGTAAAAGAACAGTAAAGAGGGAACACTAGTGGTAGAAAGTTTTAAACAGAGAAGAGGGAATGGAGCTATGAGGAGGCAGGGCAGGGAGGAATAAGCCAAACAAAATGAGTATTATAAGGCTACACAGAAAAATGAGAGATTGACGGGAGTATCATGTATGGTTATATAGTACAACTTCTACAGTCAGTTAGTAGACAGTCTCTGTACCTCATGCTAGACACCTCCATAGAAGCTGTTGGTCAGAGTCCACAAACATACAAGGTACAATACAGACTCCTGTCAGTCATCATGGCTCTTTGCTGACCTTAGAAGATAGGCCCTTGTTTCTGAAGATATCACATACCTAGATTGTTTCAGATTACTTTATTGTGAGTACATTCCAATTGCTTTCTTCTATTTAATTATACAATGCATTGTCAACCACATTCACCATCCTGTGCTTTCCAACACTCAAACTTATTTTCATTATTGAGCAGTAACTCTACACCTTCTAACCCACCTCTCCTCTTCTTTCTCATTTCCATTTTCTCTAACAACCAGATACTATGAAGTTTTACACTCAGATACTATGAGGTTTGCTGTTTTAGATTTCTTATACAAGTGAGATCATAAATCTTTCTGTACTAACTTATTGCAGTTAGCATCATGTCTCCTAGCCCATTGATGCAAGGACAGAATATCATGTTTTTATGATTACATAATATTAAATTGCATATAAATTTTACCTATTGGTAAATAACAATGCTTGTTTTACATCCTTGTTATTTGAGCAGTGATATAACTAAAGAAACAAGTGTTTAGAGCCCTCCCCCTTTTCTTTGACTTGGGTATGGAATGAAACACATAAGGAGGTCAGAGCAAAACGCATAGAGTTTGGTTTTCTTCATCTACCACATGGGTCTCTGAGGCAAATCTCATCAGGCTTAGGAGCAGACATTTATACCTGTTGAGACATCTCACTGCCTCCACTTTAAGTTAATTGTATTTCTGATGCATAATTGTATGATCAAATGACAGCATGACTTTTATTTCTTGAGAAATCTTCATATTCATCTCCATAATGTCTTGCTAATTTATATTTCTGTAAACACTGTGCAAGTGTTTCTCTTTTTGTACATCCTCATCCACACTTTGTTAATTTTTGTCATTTTGATAATAGGCAACCTAATACAGATGAGTGGTTATCTTGTGGTTTGATTTGTACTTCCCTAGGAACTAGTGCTATTGAATAATTTTCATAAATATAATGGCCATCTTTTAGCAATTGACACTTGTATTCTTAGTTCATTTTAAATCCCTTTTCTATTGAAGTATATTTCCAAGAATTTCTTGATAGTAGCCTCCTGTTAGATAATACTTTGTAAATATTCTGGGCTATTCTATCTTATCTATGTATTATCTCCACAGTCTGTTCACCTACTAAACAAAAAGAGACTTGGTGTAGTATCATTTGCCAATTTTTGTATTTGCTGCCTTATATTTTAGAGTAGCTAGAATATACGTTATCTATCTATCTATCCATCTGTCTGTCTGTCTGTCTATCTACCTATCTACCTACCTATCTATCTGTCTATGTCCTGAAGCACTTCCTTATGTTTTCTTCTAAGAGTTTTGTTTGCTTAGATATTTCATTTACATTTTTAAATGTGAAGTTTTAAAGTTCTAAACTTCTTAACTTTTAAGGATCTTAGAGGAACTTGGACCTAACTTTATTCTTCAATATGTGCATGAAAATATCAAATTTTCCCAGCACCATTTATTGCAAAGGTTATTCTTGCTGTTTTTTTTTAACCTCACTGTTTATTCTTGCTCTTCTAATAAAAATCAATTAAGTATAAATATGGTTATTTTTGAAATCTCTATCCAGTTCACTGCTTTGTGTATCCTTTATGGCAATCTTCTTTCATGAAAATAACATGCTGTGTTGATTTCTGCACTTTTTAAATATATTTTGAAATCTGGTGGTATGATTTTTTTCAGCATTGTTACTTTTGTTCAAAAATGCTTTGGGCTCTTTGTTGTTGCATATATAGTTTCATGAAAATTTCAAGAATTTTTTCAAGTTCTCTGATAAGCATCTTTGACATTTTTATGAGGACTGTATTTGATCTCTTGGACACTTTGAGATGTCTGAACTTCTTTTTTCATGGTTTTTAATATTTATTTATTTTTCACTTATTCACTTTATATTCCACTGACTTTCCTCTCCCAGTCGCCCCTCCTACAATTCTTCTGCCATTCTCCTTTCCCCTTATTTTTTGAGATAGTAGGATCCCCTGAATATCTCCCAACTCTGATACTTCAAGTCTCTGTGAGGATAGGCACTTCCTTTGGCACTGAGGCCAGTCAAGGTAGCCCAGCTAGAAGAACATATCCCACATATAGGCAACAGCTTTGGTGATAGCTACTCCTTCAGTTGTTCAGGACCTACATGAATGCCAAGATGCACATCTGCTACATATGCAAAAGGAGGTCTAGGTCCAGATGGGGTATGTTCTTTGGCTTGCTAAAAATTGCTTTGTTTATGTTTAGGTATGTGCCTTGTATCCCTGACCACTCTAATACTTTTAACATGAAAGGGTGTAGTCAAAGCTATATTCAGCATCTAATGAGAAAATCACATGATTTTTTTTCCTTTGATAGATTTTCATATATTGAACCATCCCTGTATCCCTGGGATGAAGCCTACTTGATCATGGAGTGTGATGTTTTTGGTGTTCCTGGATTCAGTTCGCAAGTATTTTACTTAATAATTTTTCATCAATGTTCATAAAAGAAATTGGTCTGAAGTTCTCTTTCTTTGGTGAATCTATTTGTAGTTTAGTTATCACAATGACTGTAGCTTCATAGAATGAGTTTGTAAGTGTTTCATCTGTTTCCATTTTGTGGAGTAGTTTGAGGAGTATTGATATTAGTTCTTCTTCAAAAGTCTGGTAGTATTCTGTCCTAAAACCATTTAGTCCTGGGGCTTGCCTTTCTTGTTGTTGTTGTTGTTGTTGTTGTTGTTGTTGGGAGAAGTTTTAATGAGTGCTTCTGTTTCTTTAGGGGTTATAGGCCTATTTAAATAGTATACCTGATCATGATTTAACTTTGGTAAATGTTGTCTGTCTAGAAAATTGTCCATTTCATTAAGATTTTAAAATTCTGTGGAGTACATGCTTTTCAGTAAGACCTAATTATTCCTTAAATTTCCTCAGTTTCTGTTAGTATGCCTTTCTCTTACTTTTGATTTTGTTTTTTGGTATGATGTATCTCTGGGTTTTTTTTGTTTTTTGTTTTTTTTTTTTTTTTTTTTTTTTGATATTTTAGTTAAGGGTTTGTCAATCTTGTTGATTTTTTCAAAGAACCAGCTTTTGGTTCCATTGTTATGAACTTTCTTGTAAGCCCTGCTTTCAGTGTGTCCTACAAATCTTCATATGTTGTGCCTTAATTTTCATGAATTTAAGAAAGTCTTTAATTTCTTTCTTCATTTCTTCCCTGATCCAGAGATCATTGAGTAGAGAGTTGTTAAATTTCAATGAGTGTGTAGGCTTTCTGTGTTTTTCCTGTTGTTGAGGTTCAGCTTTAATCTATGGTGGCCTGATAAAATATGAGGCATTATTTCAATTTTCTTATATTTGTTGTGAATTGCTTTGTGATAGACTATAAAGTCAATTTTGGAGAAGGATCCATGAGGTGCTGAGAACAAAGTGTATTCTTTTGTGTTTGGTGAAATATTCAATAGATGTCTGTTAGGTCTGTTTCACTCATAATGTCTGTTAGTTCATTATTTCTCAGTTTAGTTTTTGTCTGGATGACTTGCCAATTGGTGAGAGTTGCACGTTAAAGTTTTTCACTATTAATTTGTGAGGTTCAATGTGCAGTTTAAGCTTTAGCTATATTTCTTTTACAAATGTGGGTGCCCTTATGTTTGGGGTATAGATGTTCAGAATTGAGATATCATCTTGGTAGATTTTTTGTTTTAATGAGTATGAAGTATTCTTCCTTGTCACTTTTTATTAATTTTGGTTGAAATTTTATTTTATTAGATATTAGAATGGCTACTCCAGCTTGCTTCTTGGGTCTGCTTACTTGGAAAACTTTTTTTCCTGCCCTTTATTCTGAGGTAATATCAATCATTTTTGCTGAGGTGTGTTTCTTGTATACAGCAGAAAGATAGATTCTGTTTTTGTATCCATACTGATAGCCTGTGTCCTTGTATTGGAGAATTGAATCAAGTGGTATTGAGAAATATTAATGACCAGTGATTGTTATTGCCTGTTATTTTGATAGTGGTGGTGGTGGTAGTGTATGTGTGTGTGTGTGTGTGTGTGTGTGTATGTGTGTGTGTGTGTGTGTGTATGTATGTATATGTAAGGTATGTGCTTCCTTTGTTTTTGATGGTATGGTATTACTGACTTCCTGTGTTTTCTTATTCTCTTTGGTTGTAGTTTTCTTTCTAGTATCTTCTGTAGGGTTGTGTTTGTACGTAGACATTGGTTGAATTTGGATTTGTCTTTAAATATCTTTGTTTTCTCCATCTATGGTGACTGAGAGTTTTGCCAAGTATACTAATCTAGGTTGGGATCTGTGGTTTTTAGGGGCTGTAAGATATCTGTTCAGGCCTTTCTAGATTTTGAGTGTCTATATTTTTGTTGAGAATATTCTCTGGGCCTTGAAGGTAGGACTCTTCTTCACTTTCTTCTATTCCTGTTATTCTTAGTTTAGGTCTTATCATGCTATCCCAGATTTCCTGGATGTTTTATAACAGGAAATTTTTAGATTTATCATTGTCTTTGACTGATGTATCATTTTTTCCTATTATACCTTCTAATCCTGTGATATTCTCTTTTGTCTGCTGTATTCTGTAGGTGGTGCTTGTATCTTGTACTGGCTAGTTTTGTGTGTCAACTTGACACAGGCTGGCATTATCACAGAGAAGGGAGCTTTAGTTGGGGATGTGCGTACATGAGATGCAGCTGTGGGTCATTTTCTCAATTAAGTGTTCAAGGGGGTAGGGCCCTTTGTGGGTGGTGCCATCCCTGGGCTGAAAGTCTTGGGTTCTATAAGAAAGCAGGCTGAGCAAGCCAGGGGAAGCAAGCCAGTAAAAAACATCCCTCCATGGCCTCTGCATCAGCTCCTGCTTCCTGACCTGCTTGAGTTCCAGTCCTGACTTCCTCTGGTAATAAACAACAATGTAGAAGTGTAAGCTCAATAAACCCTTTCCTCCCCAACTTGCTTCTTGGTCATAATGTTTGTGCAGGAATAGAAACCCTGACTAAGACATATCTGTTGTTCATGTTCTCTTCCCTAGGTTTTCCATCTCTAAGATTCCCTCAGTTTGCTTTTTCTTTATTACTTCTATTTCTATTTTCAGGGCTTTCATAGTTTTATTTATTTCCTTCACCAATTTAAGTGTATTTTCCTGTATATCTTTAAGGGATTTATTCATTTCCTCTTTATAGACCTCCAGCAGATTCTACTTTTTCTGTATTTCTTTAAAGGATTTATTCATTTCATCTTTCAAGATATTTATCTTTATAATATTAGACTTAAGTTCATTTTCTTGTGTTTCAGTTGTGTTAGGATATCTAGGGCTTGCTGTAGTAGAGTATCTGTTCTCTGAAAGTATCATATTGCCCTGGTTTTTGTTGATTGTTTTCTTTTGAAGCCTTTAACTATCAAGATGGCTTTGGTCCCTGGATGTTCCTGTTGTGGTGGGTATTGGTAGGAGGGTTAACCTTGATTGTCCTGGTCTAGTCAACTACCTAGAACAACTGAAGACATAGATCTTGCAGAAGAACCTAAACCAGCTTAATCTCTAAGTACATTTTATATACTTGTCATTAAATCTACATATACGGTTAGTTCTCACAGATTATTAATGGCATGTCTCTTTACAACAGATATAGACATTTGTAGAAAACCACAGTCAAGGAAACTTCATTGTTGTGAATTCCAGTACCAACTACCATATCTACAATACAACTCTAGCTGCTAAGGCTAAGGAATAATCTTAGAAGAGGCAGTGGAAAGATTATAAGAATCAGAGAGGAAATCAAAGAGTTTTTCTTGAGATTGCATTCCCATGTAATGTCAGAAGGTTCACGAATAAATTATCACAAACAGGACTGCCTAAACATGAGCTGAATAAGCACACATGGGATTGTGGCCAAGAAAATAGCTCAGGATGCCTTAACTCTACAAAAACAAAACAAAACAAACATATAAAAAGAAACCCCTAAAGAAAACTGAAGAATGTATTCAATGGGAGAAATAATTTTCAGCAGGGATGGGTAGACCAATCCAATGCCTTGTGGTCAGGTTTAAATACATACATACAAGTAACATAAGACTGAGGACATTATACTCAGGTACTTGGGAATATATATATGTTTTCTCTAACAAATTCAAAGAAATATTTATCTTTTATTAAATTTGGGAAGTTGGTTCAAATTAAATGACATACATTAATTGATAAAAATTGGAAAAGGTCATATATTGGTTTTCTAGTTTAGAATTTATAAGGGGTATAAGGATGGGCAGGTCTAAGTATTTAAACTGCCATTTTTGTTCTTTTCTATCATTTTTTAACTTAAAAAACCCCATTTTACATTCACCAATCAAGGACTATACATGGTGGGACTGAATGTTCTGGCAGCATGTGTATAGTAGAGGATCGCAAATTCGATCATCAATAGGAGGAAAGGACCTCCGCCTTGTAAAGGTTTTGTGTCCCAGTGTAGGGGAATGCCAAGGTCAATAAGTGGGAGAGGGTGAGGTGGCAGACATGGGGATAGGGGAGGCAAAAGGGGTTTGTTCTTGTTGTTTTTGTTTGTTTGTTTGTTTGTTTGTTTTTTGGAGGGGAACCTGGGAAAGGAGAAATTTACATGTAAATAAAGAAAGTATCAACAACAACAAAAAAAGAAACCTTATACTTAAAGTACTTCAGCAGAACACAACAGAACAAGAGTTTTGTAGAAAACTTGGGGGCTAAACATACCATCAACAATGAGATTACACTAAAAATTTACTATAATATTTAAGAAAATAAAGTTTATTGTCTCAAATAGAAATCCAAAGAGTATACAGCAATCCTGGTAATGACACTCAGTGCTTTCTATCACTCCAACTCCCCCATGCATTCTCATCCCATAGTCTAAGCACATTTTTGTTTTTGATTTTAAAATAAGACAATATGTAGATGGGAAAAGTTTCTATTCTCTTTTCTGTAAGAAAAAGCTTTTGCAATCTGCTTTTATAACCACTTGCCAAAACTTATTCATATGGACCACATGGGGTTTATTCATCTATGCCATAATTATAATAATTAAAATTTTAGACTTGAAATAGCAAATAAAATAATTAAGACTAAATACATTTTAAGAGCTTATTATGTGCTAGGTGCTAAATATTATCTATTTTTATTTTCTACTTAAAGCAATTATATTAGATGAGCAAATGATGTTCAAAGAAAAGCCAAATGATGTGCTTCAGGTCATATGGTCATGGTAGTGCCAGGTCAGAATTCCAGATTATCTCACATTGCATGTCTCTCATAATAATAATATGTCAATAGAATACAATGGAGTTATCACAAAGGTTCTGGACATGTAATAAATCACTCTATATTAAGATAAAATTGTAGTACAACCATTTTTGAAAATGCTGCCAAGGTTCCTCAAAATTTAAAAATACAACAATCACCCAATCCTAAGCTTAATTTCTATATATATAGCCAAAACAAATGAAAAAGAATGCCAAAGAGATACTTCATTGATGTATTTTTTACACCTTCTGGTATATGAAATCAATATTAAAATCTGTAGAGAGAAGAATTGAAGAAAAAATTAGGGATGGTTAGATGGATAGCTATACAGGTTAAGGGGTAGGTTAGGAATACAATTGTGGTTTTGAAAACCTCAGTGCAAGGTGGTAGGAAATGAAAGGATGTTGGGAAAATATACAAACTCTGTTCCTTACAGGGAGTAAAATCTGAAGATCTGTTTTTAGAGCCTATGTTACCTATACACATGAAAATCATTGCCACAGTGGACCATATTCTCATCAGAGAGAGATATAAGGTGTTTGAAATGTCAATAAGTTTGAACTAATCATTTTGTAAAAGATCTAAGTTATCATATATATATTCATATACATGATGGTTTTTGTCAGTTTCTGTTAATAAATCAAGGGAAAGGAGGAATGTAAGAATATCATCAATTCATTCAGTAAAAATAAATTATGAATACTAGTTAGCAATTTGTTACCTAGTAAAAATGCAAGTCAATTCCTTAATTCATATCATAGAAAAGTAATTTTACATGAGTTTTTATAAAAGAGTTGAATAAAATATGTCAATATGTCTGGTTTAATATTGATAGCTCAGGAAAAAGTATGTGTTTATGTGTGTGTGTGTGTGTGTGTGTGTGTGTGTGTGTGTGTGTGTGTGTGAGTTTATGTCATGCATGTTCAGGTGCCTTCAGGGGCAAGAGGCAGGTATCAGATAGAGCAGGACTTATAGAACATTACATTTTGAACCACCTGATATGGGAGCAGGTACCAAACTCAGATCCTCTGGAAGAATAGCTGGTGCTCTTAATTCTGCATCTACCTCTCTAGGCCCCATTTGCATCATATGTATGAGTGATGAGATGCATGGGAGAAAAAAAACTTCTTTGGTTTTACAACCATTGAAACAATCAGGAAAAAGTTAATAAAAAAAAAAAGCAAAGATACACAACACAAAATGAATGTTGAAAATAAATTCATGATTTGCTATATTAAATTTCATTTAAGTAATCTGTGCTCTTTTCCCAACATTTTTCTAAAATGTGAATACACTAACTATTCAAAAAAGTCATAAATAGTGGTCAAGGGAATGAACAAAGATTAGTAATAAACACAGAAACCCATTCAACATGAATAAAAAAGCCTAATAATTGCATACGTGTCAAAAACTAACGATAGACCACAACTCTTGATCAAGTTGCATCATGATGATGCATCAATGGGACTATTTCAGGAATCTATTATACAATATGCTTCAAAACTGCTTAAAAATTCATATATTTTTAGCTCAAATCCTGTCCTCCTAGTCCTCTTTACACATTTATTCCATAGACGTAGTGAGGCATTTGGTAAGAACTGTTTTTCCAATCACACTTACTGTAGTGCTATTAGTGAGTGTCACAGGAATATGTGTACTCTATAGTGATTCTAGAGAAGATGTGCACATGCGGAAGCGCAACGTAGAACAGACTTGCAATTGACAGGGCAAGAGGTCTGCATTTCTGAAAGATATTGAGAGTCCTCTGAGCCTGAAGTTTAGCTGTGAAGTTGGCTCCACCATCCACCTCATGGAGCTGTTCAGAGAACAGAATATTAATAAATGCCTCAGCAAGCAGTTGTTGGTACACAGTGTTGTCGACTGTTGGAACATCACTATTATTATTATATTTTATTCAACCATACCTATCTTGTTCCTAAAATTAAAGTGAAAATGCTCCTAAGTAAGATGTTGGAAAAGAGCACAGATGACATAGATGGTATTTTGTTGCTTTAATAAAGAAGATATATTTAGTAATTAAAGATTGCAAGGAAATTTATGAACAAGTAAACAATAACAACTTGAGATTCACGAAGTTATGAGTGAAGTAATCTATAAGAAGAAAGAAAATAATAGTCCTGTAGAACTTGGATTTAGCCAAATTCATTAGGTACTCATGTTAAGAGTCCCCAAAAGCCACAAAGAGAAACTGTCTATTGTGTCTACGGAAAATGTGTAGCTAATACTTTTTTATGGGTACAAGATTTAATGTTTCTCCCTTAAGAAACAAAACAAGGATATCTGATCTCACTGCGCCTATTTCATAAAATATGGTGATACATCTTTCTTTACTTCTTGAGAGTTGGAATTACAGATGTCCACCACACACAACCCTACTCAGATACTCTAAAAAATGACAATGTAAAGTATTGGCAAGATGGAAAGCAGAGGAAAATCCCATAAGCTCCTTGTGAGAACACAAATGCCAAAGCCACTTGGAAAACTGGCAACTCCTTCACAAGTTAAACATATGTCTACCTCATGACTTAGCAATGCTTTCATTAGGTGTTCACTGAACACAAATAAAAATATACATCTATTTTAAAAGCAAAAGTGTAGTGACTCAAGAAAAAATACAGGCAAATACAGATTGGAAATTTAAAACTCAAATGTTCAACTGGGACTTGACAAATAAAGACAACAGAAAGACAAATCTACTGTGTCTCTGTATGCTACCTATAAATAGTTGTAAAGCATATTTTAATACTATTTAAAAGTGCACATTCCACTCCACTATATTTATAGAAGCCATATTTATAATAGCCAGAAGCTGGAAACAACCTAGATGTCCCTTAACAGTGGAATGGATACAGAAAATGTAGTACATTTGCACAATGGAATACTACTCAGCCAATAAAAACAATGACATCATGAAATTTGCTGGCAAATGGATGGAACTTGAAAATATCAAGGTAATCCAGTCACAAAAAACACACATGGTAGGCACTCACTGATAAGTGGATATTAGCCCAAAAGTTCAGAATATCCAAGATTCAGTTTACAAACCATATGAGGCCCAAGAAGAAGGAAGACCAAAGTGTGAATGTGTCAATGCTTCTTAGAAGGGGGAACAAAATATTCATGGGAGCAAATATAGAGACAAAATTTTGAGCAGAGACTGAAAGGAAAGGCCATCCAGAGACTGCCCCAACTGGAGATACATCCCATACACAGTCATCAAACCTGGACACCAAAGCAGATGCCAGGAAGTGCTTGCTGACAGGAGCCTGATATGGCTGTCTCCTGAGAGACCCTGATAGAGCCTGACAGAGGTGGATGCTTGCAGCTAACCATTGGACTAGGCATGGGGTCCCCGATGGAGGAGTTGGAGATGAGACTGAAGGAGCTGAGGGGACTTGCAACTCCATGGGGGAAGCAACAGTATCAACTGAACATACCCCCCAGAGTTCCTGAGGACTGGATCACCAACCAAAGAGTACACATGGAGGGACTCAGAGCCCTGGCCACAGAGATGGCAGAGGATGGCCTTGTTGGACATCAGTGGGAGAAGCAGCCCTCGGGCCTGAGGGTGTGTGATAACCCAGTGTAGGGAAATGCCAGGGCTGGAAGATGGGAGTTGGTGGGTGGGTTGGGGAGCACTCTCATAGAGGTAGGGGGAGGGAGAATAGGATATCAGGGTTCATAAGGTGACACCTGGAAAGGGAAAAACATTTGAAATTTAAATAAAGAAAATGTCCAATAAAAATAAAAATTAAAAATGCACATTTCAATGGTAATTGTTTAAGGGTAAGTCTAATAAAGAAGGTGAATATTGTGTATACTAAAACTACAGAATATTAAGATCACATAAGACTTAAGTAAGCAGTGAGATATATCAGATTTGTTAATCAAAACTGAGTATTGGTTGCATATGTCAACTCTACTCCAAATTTATCTGTGGAATAGAAGTGATCCCTATCAAAGTAGCAGAATTTTTGCAGCACTCAACAAAAACCTGATCCTAAAATGTATGTAATAGATCAAAGTGCTTGAAATACCAGGAAAAAAGCAATCAGTTCAAGAACTCACATTACTCGATATCAATGTACACTAAAAAGCTAGAGTAATCATGACAGGATCTTGGCAAAGGATAAGTACACAGATCGATGAAAAAGTATAAATATTCCAGAAGTAGATCAATTCATACATAATAACTGATTTTGCATAAAGGTTCCAAGGCCCTTCCAGAAACAGATCACGGTGTTTTCTTTAAAAGTTACTGGAACAATTGTGTTTGCATATTCTGAAATATGAATCCTTATACACACATCAGGGATCCATTAAAATTAATTCAAAGTAGAACATAAATTTAACTGTGAAACATAAAACATAAAGACTTCCATCCTAACTCACAGAGCACACAGTTCTTCATCAGGCAAAACATTTCCAGATTGAACACAAAAAGCACATAGCATGAAAGAGAGTGTCCATCACCAAGAGCTCAATGAATTAAAGTGGTCTCTTGGAACCTCTCTGCTCAAATGAAAGCAAACAAGTAGTCAAAGAAGATATTTGCAAAACATATAGTTGACAAACAAATACTGTTCTCAAATATATAACCAACTCATAATTAAAAGGCATAACAAACAGCTAAAAACTGAAGCTGATTTGATTTGATTGGTCATTACAAAAGACATGATTGTCATATAAGTATAAAGTAGGTAGTTAATGTAATTAGATATTAGGGAAACCCAAATAGAAGCCAGAAACCAAAAGAATAACTAATCCTACAGTAAAACACCTATCTGAGGCAAAATGTTCATGTACAATGTCTGTGAAATGTGCCACAACAGAACCTCTACATGCTGCAGAAAGCAAAACACCATGGCCGGGTGGACATCTTTAGAAGTTGTACTCACACCTATACAATGACTATTGCTGTTTTTCTTGTGTAATTATCCAATGCAAATCAAGGCACTTGTTCAGACAAAAACTTTATTCAAACGTTTATAGTAGGTAAAAGAAAAGACCTACAAATTGAAAATAATTTTAGTGTCATCAATTGATACCTCAATTAAAAATGTTGGTTTATTTACACTAAAGTATGTAAAGGCATTACATTCAATGGAATATAACAGGTCCTCGGACTGACTCAGAAACTATACATAGTAAAGCAAATTGCATTCAATAGGTAAAATATTGTATAATGACCAAGAGTTTCCAGAAGACAAAACTGGAGAAGGATGATCAGCTCTTGACTAAACCTCTCTGAAGAATATATTATATAAAATAAAAGAATCTACATTTTCAGACTCCAAGAACTATGCTTAAGAGGAGTCATTACTGGTTGCCAATTATACTTCAATAAAACAAATGCCTGAGTTTTACACCCTGGTATCACTAAAAACCAGCTTGGGAATTTTTAAATACCAGATTCCCTCAGTAAAACCTCACTGGGTTTTTGTAAGCCATCTTGAAAAAGGTATGGACCAGAATTCTTAGTAAAGCTCATAAAAAGAAGAAAATAAACTAGTTCACCTTTTCAATGGCAAAGCAACTACATCATAGTTGCCCAGAGAAGACAAATTGATGAAAGGAACTGGAACATTTTACAAAGATTTATGTATTTATTTATTCACCTATTGTATGTGAGTTCACTCTTGCTCTCTCCAGACACACCAGAAGAGAGTATTAGACCACATTACAGATGGTTGTAAGTCACCATGTGGGTGCTGAAAATTGAACTCAGAACCTCTGGAAGAGCAGTCAGTGCTCTTACCCACTGAGCCATCTCTCTAGCCCACTTGTTGTGTTCTTATTTTGCCATTTTATGTACACATTTTATTATACGTAATAATAAGCTAAATACATAGTTTAAGAAATCTTTCTGACAATATGAAAACTAGTAACAGTTATTATTTTTGGTGCTATGACAAGCGAACTTACTTTTGTTAAAATTTTAAGTTGTGTAAGATTCAGGTGGAAATCTATTTCTTGACTCATGCTCTAAATTCACATCACTATCTGGAATTAAAAGACTTTCCCACTCTGCTTGTAGCCCAGACTAGAGTAGAATTCATTACATACCCAAGACAGCCTTGAAATTACAGTGATCCTCAAGCCTTAGCTTTCTTGGGGTAGCATGACATGTTTAAGCTTCTTCTTCCTCACTTTCTATTTAAAGTTTCATCCCTGTTATTCCAGTTTGCAAATCCCATGACCTTAATCATGCTTTTCCTCTCTCTATCCCCCTTCTCATTGTCCTTTTCATTGTCCTTGTTTCTTTGCATATTCCAGGTGATCCTATCTGCTTCAGAACTAGGAATTTCAGGTAAGAAGAACATATCTTTCTGCGCCTATCATTACAATCATTCCTAGTTCTATCCATTCACTTGAAGTTTTCATGATTTTTTTCATTTTCTTTACAACTCAATAGTATTCCACGGTGTAAATGTACAATTTTTTATTATCTACTTATTTGCTAAAGAATATTTATTTGTTTGAGTATATATATACATATATATATCCGCTCCCTCTCATTCATTCATATACACATGCACACACACACACACACACACACACATACACACACACGTGTATATATAATGAAGTTGTGCCACTGTGTGTATATATAATGAAGTTGTGCCACTTGAGCTAATAATGCTCCCTACACAAGCTACAGAACATTAAACTTAACCTCTAATACCAGGAATGAGACATCTCCATACGAGTTCATGGTCCGCGTAGTCTAAATGACTCCCTAAACCAGATAGGCTATTACTTGGTTGTTGCTCAGAGATTGAGTGTAAGTCCCTACTGCTGAAGAGATCATACACTTTTGACACAGAACTCAGAAGATTAGAGCTAGATCTAACATGAAACCCTTCTCTCTTTGGATTAGTTTCCACAGTACCAGAAAGCGCTACAACAAAGGAAGGAATCAATAATTAGTCTTACCAAGCCAAGGTGACAATGATCCACAGCAATAGTATTGCTACAAGGTAATTCCAAATGTGTAGTAATGACATTCATATCTTGATGGTAGTAACAGCTGTTTTACTGAGGTTACGACACACTCAAAGAAGAGAAATTACACTCAATATTAGAAAGCTTCCTTACTTCTTGGGGTGAGAGGTCTTGAGTCTTAAAGAAAACTCACTACCATCTATAGATCAGCATAACTTTTAACTATATTCTGAAACTTACCTTATACTCACAGATAAGCATAGGTCTCACTATACATCAGAGAAGCTTCTCTGCAAAACAGAAATCAACAGTCAACCATTGTCTGGTCATAATACAAGGATGTTGGCAATCCTATCCTAGTCCCAGCACATCATCTGTATCGCAACACCTAAGGCTCAGGAAACTTCAAAGAAGAGAAACCGTTCTAAGAGACAAGAAAGACTTTTGTGAGATTGTGACTTCTAGAAGTGACAGGTAAATACATCCATGATATCTCAACAATATGACCAACTACACCAGACTGAAGCATGACAACACCAAGTAGACATTCTAATGTGGAAGGGGAAGCATCCTGAGCTTCGGCCTCTAGACAAAGAACCAAGACAAGAATGGCTGAGGATAGAGGGAGAATTGATTTCTCCCAGAGATAAATCAACTTCATGGTTATCCATTGCTAAGTAAGGTCAGCTCCGAAACTATATATACACAAGAAACACAAAATTAACTCAGTAAGTTCTATTTATATATTATGCACATGTATGCAACAATAATTAAAGAAAGAGATATCATCAATTTAAAATGGAAGGAAGGGATATGTAAAGAATAGAAGGGAGTGTATATGAGGGGTAGTTGGGAAGTACCAGGAGAGGTACTATCATTATATTTTGTTTAAATTTAAAAGAAAACACAAAATTAAATGATGTAAGCTGCCATACCTTATTTCTTTTCCTTTTTTTCTCTTATTAGATATTGTCTTTATTTCCATTTCAAATGATATCTCCTTTCCTGGCTTCCCCTGGGGGGGAACTCTGTAACTTCCCCTCTCCCCCTCCTCAACCACCCACCCTCTCCCACTTCCTGGCTCTGGTATTGCCCTACACTAGGGCATACAACCTTCACAGGACCATGGGCCTCTCCTCCCATTGATGACCAACTAGGCCATCTTCTGTTACATACACAGCTGTAGCCATGAGCCCACCATGTGTACTCTTTGGTTCGTGGTTTAGTCCCTGGGAGCTCTGAGGGTACTGGTTAGTTCATATTGTTGTTCATCCTAAGGGGCTGCAAACCCTTCAGTTCCATAGATCCTTTCTCTAACTCCTTCATTGGGGACTGTGTACTCAGTTCAATGGATGGCTGTGAGCATCCACTTCTGTATTAATCTGGTACTGTCAGAGCCTCTCAGGAGACAGCAATATCAGGCTCCTGTCAGCCAGCACTTGCGGGTATCCACAATAGTGTCTGGATTTGATGATTGAATATGGGAAGGATTCCAAAATGGAACAGTCTCTGGATTGTCCTTCCTTCAGTCTCTGCTCTATTCTTAGTCTCTGCAACTCATTCCATGGGTATTTTGTTCCCCCTTCTAAGAAAGAACTAAGTATCCACACTTTGGTCTTCTTCTAGAGTTTTTTGTGGTTTGTGAATTGTATTTTGGGTATTCCGAGTTTCTGGGCTAATATCTACTTATAAGTGAGTGCATACCATGTGTGTTCTTTTGTGATTGGGTTACCTCACTCAGGAGGATATTCTCCAGATCCATCTATTTCCCTAAGAATTTCATAAATTCATTGTTTTTAATAGCTGAAGAGTACTCCATTTTGTAAATGTATCACATTTTCTGTATCCATTCCTCCATCGATGGACTTATGGGTTGTTTCCAGTTTCTGGCTGTTATAAATAAGGTTGCTATGAACATAGTAGAGCACATGTCCTTATTAAATGTTAAAACATCTTCTAGGTATATCCCAAGGAGTGGTATAGCTGGGTCCTCATGTAGTACTATGTCCAATTTTCTGAGGAACTGCCAAACTGATTTCCAGAGTGGTTGTACCAGCTTGCAATCCCACCAGCAATGAAGGAGTATTCCTATTTCTCCGCAACCTCACCAGCATCTACTGTCACCTGAGTTTTTGATCTTAGCCATTCTGACTGGTGGAATCCCAGCCATTCCAATGAGGTGGAATCTCAGTGTTGTTTTGATTTGCACTTCCCTGATGAACAAGGATGTTGAACATTTCTTTAGGTGCCTCTCAGCCATTCCATAGTCCTCAGTTGAGAATTCTTTGTTTAGCTCTGTACCCCATTTTTTAATAGGGTTATTTGGTTCTCTGAAGTCTACCTTCTTGACTTCTTTGTATATATTGGATACTAGCCCTCTATCAGATGCAGGATTGGTAGAGATCCTTTTCCAATCTGTTGGTTGCCAATTTGTACTATTGACAGTGTCCTTTGCCTTACAGAATCTTTATAATTTTATGGGGTCCCATTTGTCAATTCTTGATCTTAGAGCAAAAGCTATTGGTGTTCTGTTCAGGAAATTTTTCCTGTGCCCATATGCTCGAGGCTTTTCCCCACTATCTTTTCTATTAATTTCAGTGTATCTGGTTTTACGTGGAGGTCCTTGATCCACCTGGATGTGAGCTTTGTACAAGGAGATAAGACTGGATCTATTTGCATTCTTCTACATGCTAACTGCCAGTTGAGACAGCACCATTTGTTGAAAATGCTGTCTTTTTTCCAATGGATGGTTTTAGCTCTTTGTCAAAGATCTAGTGACCATAGGTGTGTGGGTTCATTTCTAGGTCTTCAATTCTATTCTATTGATATACCTGCCTGTCACTGTACCAATACCATGCAATTTTTATCAGAATGGTTCAATAGTACAGCTTAAGGTCCGGGATAGTGATTCCCTCAGAAATTTTTTTATTGGCAATAATAATTTTCATTATCCTAGGATTGTTGTTATTCCAGATGAATTTTCAAATTGCTCTTTCCAAGTCTGTGAAGAATTGAGTTGGAATTTTGAGGGGGATTGCATTGAATCTGTAGATTGCTTTTGGCAAGATGGCCATTTTTACTATATTAATCCTGCCAATCCATGAGCATGGGAGATCTTTTCATCTACTGAGATCGTCTTTGATATTCCTTCTTCAGAGACTTGAAGTTCTTGTCATACAGATCTTTTACTTGCTTAAAGTCACACCAAGATATTTTATATTATTTGTGACTATTGAGAAGGGCATTGTTTCCCTAATTTCTTTCTCAGCCTCTATATCCTTTGTGTAGAAGAAGGCCACTGATTTGTTTGAGTTGATTTTATATCCAGCTACATTGCTGAAGTTGTTTATCAAGTTTAGGAATTTTCTGGTGGAATTTTTGGGGTCACTTAAGTATACTATCATATCACCAGCAAATAGTGATAATTTGACTTCTTCCTTTCCAATTTGTATCCCTTTGATCTCCTTTTGCTGTCAAATTGCTCTTCCTAAGACTTTTTCAAGTACAATATTGAATAGGTAGGGAGAGAGTGACATCATGGTTTACTCCCTGATTTTAGTGGGTTTACTTCAAGTTTCTCATCACTTAGTTTGATGTTGGCTATTGGTTTGCTGTATATTGCTTTTACTATGTTTACATTTGGGGCTTGAATTCTTGATACTTTCAAGACTTTTATCATGAAGGGGTGTTGGATTTTTGTAAAATGCTTTCTCCGCATATAATGAGATGATCATATGATTTTTTTCTTTGAGTTTATTTATATATGGAATGATAGTGATGATTTCCATATATTGGACTAGAAAAGAAATTTATCCTGTCACATAATAATCAAACCACCAAATGCACAAAACAAAGAAATAATATTAAAATTAATGAGGGAAAGAGTCAAGTAACATATAAAGGCAGACCTATCAGAATTACACCAGACTTCTTGCCAGAGACTATGAAAGCCAGAAGATTCTGGGCAGATGTCATACAGACCCTAAAAGAACACAAATGCCAGCCCAGGCTACTACAACTCTCAATTACCATAGATGGAGAAACCAAAGTTATCCATGACAAAACCAAATTTAAACAATATATTTCCACAAATCCAGCCCTTCAAAGGATAATAAATGGAAAACTCCAACACAAGGAGGGAAGCAACATCCTAGAAAAAGCAAGAAAGTAATCTTCTAACCAAACTAAAAGAAGATAGTCACATGAACCAAATTCCAACTCAAACAACAAAAATAACAAGAAACAACAATTACTTTTCCTTAATATCTATTAATATCAATGGACTCAATTCCCCAATAAAAAGATATAGACAATCAAACTGGGTATGTAAACACGACCCAACATTTTGTTGCATACAGGGTACCCACCTCAGTGACAAAGACAGAAACTACCTTATAATAAAAGGCTGTAAAACAATTTTCAAAGCAAATGATCCCAAGCTGAAGTAGCCATTCTAATATCGAATAAAATTGCCTTTCAACCTAAAGTGATCAACCAAGATAAGGAGGGGCACTTCATACTCATTAAAGGTAAGATCTACCAAGATCAACACTCAATTCTGATCCTCTACACTCCAAATGCAAGGGCATCTACATTCATAAAAGAAACTTTACTAAAGTTCAAAGCACACATTGCACTGCACACAATAGTAGTGGGAGATTTCAACACCCCACTCTCTGCAATAGACAGATCATGGAAACAGAAATTAAACAAGGACACAGTGAGACTAATGGAAGTTATGAAACAGATGGATCTAACAGATATCTATAGAACTTTTTATCCTAAAACAAAAGGATATACCTTCTTCTCAGCACCTCATGGTACCTTCTCCAAAATTGATCATATAATTGGTCACAAATCAGGCCTCCACAGATACAAGAAGATTGAAATAATCCCTTGTATCCTATCAGATCACCATGGTCTAAGGCTGCTCCTCAATAACAACATAAACAATAGAATGCCCACATACACGTGGAAGCTTAACAACACTCTACTCAATGATAACTTGGTCAAGGAAGAAATAAAGAAAGAAATTAAAGACTTTCTAGAGTTTAATGAAAATGAAGCCACAACATACCCAGTCTTATGGAACACAATGAAAGCAATCCTAAGAGGAAAACTCATAGCTCTAAGTGCCTCCAAAAAGATACTTGAGAGAGCATACACCAGCAATTTGAGAGCACATCTGAAAGCTCTAGGACAAAAAGAAGCAAATTCACCCAAGAGGAGTTGAAGGCAGGAAATAATCAAACTCAGGGCTGAAATCAATCAAATAGAAACAAAAAGAACTATACAAAGAATCAACCAAACCAGGAGCTGTTCTTTGAGAAAAAAGACAAAATAGATAAACCCTTAGTCAGACTAACTAGAGGGCACAGAGACATTATCCTAATTAACAAAATCAGAAATGAAAAAGAAGCCATAACAACTGAAGAAATCCAAAACAATCATGAGATCCTACTACAAAAGCCTATACTCAACAAAACTCGAAAACCTGGATGAAATGGACAATTTTCTAGACAGATACCAGGTACCAAAGTTAAGTCAAGATAGGAAAAATGGTCCAAACAGTCCCATATTCCCTAAAGGAATAGAAACAGTCATTAATAGTCTCTGAATTTATTCCTTTTCTTCTTTTTTTTTTATATTAGATATTTTCTTTATTTACATGTAAATTT
>JADRCD010194265.1:19312-43862 GCA_019843815.1 Montemys delectorum | reverse complement strand
TATATATATATATGTATGTATGTATGTATAAAAGAGCACACACAACTCACTATACACATACAAAAGTAAACGTTTTAGTTTTTCTTCTTTTTTTTTATATTAGATATTTTCTTTATTTACATGTAAATTTTTCCTTTCCCAGGTTCCTCTCCAAAAAACAAACAAACAAAAACAAGAACAAACCCCTTTTGCCTCCCCCCTCCCCATGTCTGCCACCCCACCTCTCCCACTTATTGGCCCTGCCATTCCCCTACACTGGGGCACAGAACCTTCACAAGGCCGAGGTCCTTTTCTCCTATTGATGATCGAATATTCAATCCTCTACTATACACATGCTGCCAGAACATTCAGACCCACCCTGTATAGTCCTTGATTGGTGGTTGGGTCCCTGGGAGCTCTGAGGGTACTAGTTAGAAATTGTTGTTCATCCTAAGGGGCTGCAAACCCTTCAGCTCCATAGAACCTTTCTCTAACTCCTTCATTGGGGACTGTGTACTGAGTTCAATGAATGGCTGTGAGCCTCTACATCTGTATTAGTCAGTTATTGTCAGAGCCTCTCAGGAGATAGCTGTATGCTTGTCCTTCCTTCAGTCTCTACTCCATAGTTAATCTCTGCCACTCCTTCTGTGGGTATTTGATTCCCCTTTTTAAGAAGGAATGAAATGTCCACCTTTTGGTTTTCCTTCTTCTTAGGTTTCTTGTGGTTTGTGTGTCGTTCTTCCTGTATTCCAAACTTCTGGGCTAATAACCACTTATCAGAGAATGCATACCATGTGTGTTCTTTTGTGATTGGGTTACCTCACTCAGGACAATACTCTCCAGATCCATCCATTTCCCTAAGAATTTCATAAATTCATTGTTTTTAATAGCTGAGTAGTACTCCATTGTGTAGATGTACCACACTTTCTGTATCCATTCCTCTTTTCTTTATCCAGTATATCTCTCCTATTTTTCTTTTTGGGTAACTAATGTAACAAGACTTATTTGTTCTTCTTTTTTCTCATTCTAATGTCCATTCAAATTACTAGAAATTCTGAGAATTTATACTCTGCCTGTATAGAAAGGATTGCATAATCTCTGCTTTGGACATTGTTCTCAATGAAAAAAAAAAAGCCTCAGAATATGGAATCTAATAAAATTAAAGTGAACATGTGTGGTATCTAAGAGTTTTTCAAAAACTCTTTGTTTTCTATGGACTATGCAAGTCCAGGCAACAATAACCCTATAGAGGGGGATCAATAGAGTCATATTGCAAGGTCAAAGCTTGTAAGAGTGAGAGAGCTTCAGCACAACTCAGGAAAACAGCTCCTGTTTTTCAGGCTTCAGGCACTGCTATTATTGGTGATAATTAGGTGCATGCAAAAGTTACAGCCACCTAAGGCTTCCCATTTTCTTACCTACGTACTTAGGGAAGATTTATCTTACACATTATTTCTAGAAGCTCCTTCCTTATTTATATTGAAATAAAACCTCTTGGGTCATAAGTAGCAATTGGAGGAGCTCATCATTTGTCTTAGGATAAGGCCAAAGTATTCTGTCTCAATTTCATCCTGACCTAGAGGTACTCTAGACAGCATTGTCTCTGCCGAAAGTTTGCTACTTGTAAATTAAAAAAAAAAAAAACAAGAGTGTGTACAGAGTCATAATTCTTCTCCCTACCTATTTCTTCCAGTTACAATAATTTTCTTTGTCTAGCAGAGTAAGAAAATAATATATACAGAGAGCTGACATAACAAACTGAGCTGTCAGCATCCTGTATGTTAGCTAGACAATGGACCTTGTTCCTGTTATATATTAAGTAAGCATAGAAGTAGATCAATGTTTCTGTAATACCATGGTCTACCTTTCATAAGCACCAGAGGAAAGTGCATCTCCCTACTGGAATAGGAGGTAGTATCCAGTTTCTGATGTGAATCCGATAATATGGTAAATGCTTACACATAGCTTTGTTTGACACCACATAGTACGGCGACTATAGTTGGTAAATTAATTACTTTCTTCTTTAATGGCAACAACCACCTGGATTATCTATCTATCTGTCTTTCTATCTCTATATCTATCTAAATGCACACACATTTCTATGTATTTATCTCTATATATATCTCTTTATTTATATTATATATACATATATATGCATTAATATATAGAGATAGATAGATAGATAGATAGATAGATAGATAGATAGATAGATAGATAGATAGATGAATGATCTGGAGCTTGTTTTTTGATTAGGCTTCAAACACATATCATTTAACATTTCTATTCAAATGTCTAATGAACATTTTAAACTTAAATCACAAAGACATTATTAACTTCCTAGCTTGCTTTGGCATCCATGACTCACTGTTTATAAATATGTAACAACAATTAATTTTAAATAAAGTTATTAATTTGAAAGAGAGCAGGGAAGGTGTATATGGAAGGTTTGGAGGGAGAAAGAGAAGAGGGAAATCATGTAATCATATTATCATATCAAATACAAAAGGACTAAACAGTTGGATAAAAAAATACAACATTATAGGCAGTTGTTTCAGCCAGGTCCCCTTTGATAACTCCACAAACTCAATCTATTAACAAGTTTTAAGTGATGCTACCTCCAGGACACATCCCAATCTGTGCTGCTCTCTCTTCTTCACAATTTGCCTTATTTCAAACAAGTATTATTATTTCTCCCCTAGACATCTGCAATAGCTTTTTAATTTACTTCCAAGCTCCAGTCTACATCCCACAACAATCCATTTCACATTCCACAGTGGTGTCCTGCAGTAATGCCTGCTATACATTTTCCATTACATTTAAAATGCATTTTGTCTTCATGGCCTGATTTGTGAACATTGCCGTGATTTGGCCCTGGCCACCTCTCAGTCCTCACATTGTATATCACTCGTCTCATTATTCACAAGTACATTGCAACCTTCTTTCCATTTCCAATTCTTTTTCCCCTCTAGTAATAAATACTGATGATTTCCTCATCACTAAATGCCTTTAATATATGTATCATGGGTAGATATTTTTAAAATATCACATCCTTACAGCACATTGAGTAAGACTTTCTGTTATGCATTTATTTATTTGCTTCTGGATAAGGAATGATGCCAGAGTAGGCTCAAAGGTGTTGAATGACCTATGGGACCATGCAAGCAGGAGGATATAAGTTTCTACACCCACATAAAAATTCTGGTGTGTGCTGGGCAGCGGTGGTGTATGCCTTTAATCCCAGCACTTGGGAGGCAGAGACAGGCAGATTTCTGAGTTCAAGGCCAGCCTGGTCTACAGAGTGAGTTCCAGGACAGCCAAGGCTACACAGAGACAGGGTTGTCTCGAAAAACGAAAAACAAACAAACAAACAAAAAATTCTGGTATAAATGCATACTTTTAATCCTTGTAGTGAGGAAACATAAAGTAGATTACTAGAGCTTCTTTGCCAGCTATTCTTATAAAATATCACGAGATCTAGGATCTTGCCTCATAAAAGAGATGAGGAGCAATAGATGAAGACAATTGATAGTAACCTCTGGTCTCCACAGGAACACACACACACACACACACACACACACACACACACATGCATACACACATACATACACGTGCATGTGTGCATACACCTGCATACAAATGTTCACACACAAAAACATACATATGGCACACAGAAAGATATTAATGCATTTAAATATTACATCTTTGTGGATAAAAATATTGCTACTTGAAAAAATATAATCACTCAGAGTCTTACAGCTAGAGGATTGCATAACTTCAATGCAATCTGTGCCTTCAGTGACTGATGCATAGTCTTCTAACCACTGCCTCTTGCTGAGATTTTGTGTCTGGTGTATGTACTTTTAATCCAGTCTTATTGTGCTTCTATTCTTCTATTCTGTTCTGTTCTGTTCTGTTCCGTTCCGTTCCGTTCCGTTCCGTTCCGTTCCGTTCTGTTCTGTTCTGTTCTATTGTTTGCATTAGTTAATTTTGCTGTTTTCTTCTTTTAATTTTCATCTTAGGAATTCTGTTAATACTTCCTGGACCTGAGTCTTTTTTAAAACTGGTACACTCATTCATTAGCTTGAGATTGTTTGAAACTAAGCTGTGTCAGAATTTGATTTGATTCAGAACTCTTCTCCTGAACAAATACATTAGACAGCGTGCTTTCTAGAACATTCCAAGAGTCAGAGCTGTTACCCTCCAAGGCAATCCCTGTTGTGTCCTTATTCTTCTAGAAGCCCAGCTTCCCATTTTATAAAGGGGGCTACCCTTAGGTCTTGATTCTAAATTTCCCAGGAAACCAATGGACAATTTTATAAGGCTTGCTACAAAGTATAGTTGTTCTTTGTTCTGTCTATACTCATCTGAACAGGATAAAAAGAGAAATGAAAGAAACTTCTAAGTGCTCACAAACTTACTCTGCAGAAAGTCACCACCATGCTGAGGCAAACTTTAAGAAGTATGCACTTTTAATGAAGTCCCATTAAAAGCATATACTCTGCACGGGGTAGCTTTTATGTATTTGTTTCCCATCTCTGCTGATTTCCCAAGGTACTTGTGTTCACAGGAGCTCTCCCTTTTCCTATCCTCCAATTCTTCCTGCCAAATGCATTCATTGAGGCCACAGGACAAAGATTTAGACAAATTGCTACTGCAGAAGGAAAATGATGCTTCCAAAACAGCACTATAATTTGGAATTCTAGAGGGGGAACACATTGATTTTTACACAGGGAGAGTTCATTTCTGTTATATTTGAGAAAATTACATTTGGTAATACAGAACAAGAAAAGAAAAAAGAGTAGTGTATCTCTCTCTCTCTCTCAGTTTTAAAAATACATTATTGGTAAGAAATTAGTTATTGGCGATTCTGTGGAGATTTACCTTTCATGGTTTGAACAAATTTATGAGACTCTACATTCTGAAATATGTGAAGCCTAAATTTCATACTGCTTTATTTCACAGGTGGCTTATCTACTTTTCTTCTTTGAGCCTTGACGGAATCCCTCTTCATAGAAACTAATATTCACTTTTTAAAATTGATGACTAGTAAGCATATAAAAAATGGGTTTCATTGTGACAGTTTTCTACTTAAATCATTGCATTTTGTTTTTTCATATCCTGACTATTCTTCACTGCTCCCCAACTCCCCCACTTTCTGGTTCTCTTCCTCCTTCCAAATATATACTCCTTCTGCTTTCACGTCATATGAAGGTCATCACTCAAACATACACCTTTAAATGTCTTTAGGATTTTTAATTTAACTTAAATTCTATGCATATATGTGTGCTGGAGGATTTCTTTGTTGTGCAAAAGCTTTTTTATTTTTTGTAGTTATTTTTATTAGATATTTTCTTTACTTACATTTCAAATTTTATCCCCTTCCTCATATCCACTCTGAAACCTCCTCCATTCCCTCCCTGCTCCCCCTGCTCACTAAACCACCCACACCTGCTACTCTGTCCTGGCATTCCCCTACACTGGTGCATTGAGCCTTCATAGGACCAAGGGCCTCTCCTCTCATTGATGTCTGTCAAGACCATCCTCTGGTACATATATAGCTGGAGCCATGGATCCCTCCATGTGTACTCCTTGGTTGGTGATTTAGTCCCTCAGAGCTCTGGGGGTACTGGTTGGTTCATATTGTTGTTCCTTCTATGGGGCTGCAAACCCTTTCAACTCCTTGGTTTCTTTCTCTAGCTACTCCATTGGGGACCCTATACTCAGTACAATGGTTGGCAGTGAACATCCACTTCTGTATTTGTCAGGCACTTGCAGAGCCTCTCAGGAGACAGCTATATCAGGCTCCTGTGAGCAAGCACTTGTTGGCATCAGCAATAGTGTCTGGGTTTGGTAAGTGTATATGGGATGGATCCCCAGGTGGGGCAGTCTCTGGGTGGCCCTTCCTTCAGTCTCTGCTCCACACTCTGTATCTTGTCCCATGAGTATTTTGTTCATCCTTCTAAGAAGGATGAAGTATCCACATTTTGATCTTCCTTATTCTTGAGCTTCATGTGGTCTGTGAATTGTATCTTGAGTATTCCAAGCTTCTGGGCTAATATCCATTTATCAGTGAGTGCATACCATGTGTGCTTTTTAATTTTAAGTAATAACATTTGTCAGTGCTTAGTAATAGTTTCTGACCCTCTGTAGTCTATTTCAGAAATCCCTTTCCTTTGCCAGCATTGTAAATGTTTTTCCCTATGTTTTTAATCTGCCAGTTTTAGTATGTGGGTTTTTACTCTACCTGGATCTATTTGCCAAGAGGGTTGTTCCTTTTTGCTGTTATTCTTCCAGCATATACTTAAAATAAAGATTCTATGGCTGTAGCTATTTGGATATATTTTCTATGCCTTCTAATACATTCATTTATTCTATTAGTCTGACCTTGTACAGTGCCATGCTGTTTTTGTTACTATTTCACTGTAGTATAGTCTTGAATAAAGTCTTCTGTTTCCTCCAGCTCTGATCTTTCTTAGAATTATTTTGGCTAGCTGAGGCTGCCTGTGCTTCTGTAAAATATTATGATGGGCTTCACTAGCTCTGTAAAGAAAGTCATTGGTATTTGGATGATATTGTGTTGACTCTGTAGGGTTAGATTCCAAGTACAAAGTCTGACAAAAGACAGAGTCTGGGGGTTGTTTTCATCTTCTAGTGTACTGTTTATTTTCTTTCTTCTGTAAGGTACAGAATGCATGCAGTTAGGTCTATTGCTAGGGTTCTGCCTTCTTTCCTTCATGCTTTCCTTCTTTTCAGAGCTAATGTGGATACTCAAGCAAGTTTCTTGAGTTCTTTTGTGGCAAGTTTGCTGCTGGTGTATTGAAAAGCTGTTAGTTTTATTGGTGTTCAGCAGCTTTTCTGAAAGTGTTGTTTTTTTTAAAAAATATTTTTATTGGATATTTTTTATTTACATATCAAATATTATCCCCTTCCCTGTTTTCCCTCCCTCCCTGAAACATCCTATCATATCCTCTCTGCCCCTGCTTCTATGAGGATGTTCCACCACCCACCCACCAACTCCCACCTCCCCACCCTCAATTCTCCTACACTGGGGCATCTATCAAGCCTTTATAGGACCAAGGACCTCTCCTCCCATTGATGCATGACAAGGCCATCCTCTGCTACATATGCAACTGGAGCCAGGTGTACTCCTTTCTTGAAGGCTTAGTCCCTGGGAGCTCTTTGTATCTGAGAGTTTTCTGGTAGAGCTCTGGTGTTTCATTGTAGCTTATACAAACACTGATGATTCAGCTTCTTTCCTGTGCATGTGTTTATTGTTCACTAAGAACTATAGAACAGTATTTAATAAGAGTAAAGAGAGTGAAATGTTTCCTAACTCCTGAATGTAGGGGAGATACCATCCCCCCTTTGGTATATTGCTCTCTTTAGGGTTGCCATATACAATTTTTTTATGTTGAGGTATGTTTATTCTCCTCCTAAGTTCCTTAAGGCTTTAAGAAGTGAAGAGATTTTGGACTTGCCAAAACCTCATTCCTGCATCAATTCATATGAACATGCAGTTTCTGACCTTACGTCTATATCTTTGTTAAAACATTTAATTATTTGTTCATGTTAAACCATCCTTGCATCAAAGGAATAAAATCAGTTTGGATGTGTTCTGTAATCTCCTTAATTTGTACTCTGGCTTTCATTGCAGGAAGGAGAGGTTAATGTTTTCGAAACAGGATTGATGTCAGAGGAGTTTCATTTCGATGATAGCTGTAACACTAGGTGATCTACAAATCCCACTCTGCAATTACCATGCACACTATATGGTTGGATATTTTTAATAGTGCCTGTGCATCACAGAATTTATGTTTACTATCAACTGGGTGAAGCAAATGACATTGGAAGTAAGTGATGTCATAGTCCATGAAGTGGAGGCACTCACCCTAACGGCAACATACAGGCTATATACTGCATATGACAGAACAACAAGATAAAAGAAGTATGTATCTGTATGAGCTTTAGCGCTCCTGTGGACCATGGGGCCTCCTGGTAGTCCTTTATGACCCACATAGATTCTTATGGAAAGAAAAAGCAACTCCATATTTTAAAATACCATTATTCTGATCTCTTACATCACATAAACTATTACCACAATATATAAATAATTTCAATTTATTTGTCTTCAAATAGCATTCCTAGCAATAGCTTATAATTACTTTTAAGTATATGTCAAATAGCAAAAAACAGGTTAAAGACTGAATTAAAAGTATAGAACTTTAAAATATATATCCAGAAAAACTATTGCCAATTCCAAATGTTTCTGCCCCTGATGCCCTTAATCTTCTGAGACTTACTTTGAAAATTTAACAGTGCTAGAATGCTGAGCTAAAGTACAATGTATAAGAAAAGCATTGGCTAAAACATTTTACTGACAGCAGTTTTAATATCAATTGTAAGTGATATTGCCAATTGGCAAAAGAATAAAATGAAATCTAGAGTCAGCCTTGCCCTAAGAACAATTCTCTCAAATGTTGAAGTTCAAAGATTACGTGGCTAACCTGAGGCCATAGTCTTACGTTAAAATTGGAAATGGCAGTTGTACTATGAAGGCTAAAAAAGTAGTTTATGTAATTTTCAAGCTGTGGGAAAGCAATTATTTTCTCTAGTCAGAAAAATTACACTAGGTGGTTTTTCATTCTTGTTTTTCAAGCTAATAGCTTCCAGGTTGTTTTCCAAACCGCCCAACTTCTAATACTGCCAGCTTCAGGATATTCTAATACTGGGTAAAGTATTGATTGGTGGAAAATTCTGGTGAGGAATGTCTCTGGGAAGCCTTGCGACAAGAGGCATGAGTTATGAACAGTGCACTACTGCAACACCATTTCTCAAGGCAAATTCCAAGGCTTGCCAGAAACAGTTTCTCAGGGCTGGATCCTAAACACTTATGGAGCTCTCCAAGAAACTCAGTTCCATAAACTCTTCAAAGACTAATAATGGTGATGGTGATGATTATCACTACTAAGTGTTCATATTATATCAATTCTTATGATGTATCTAATTTATAGATTATAATTCACAATTTCGTAAACGTGAATTGAGTGTAGAGATCTGAAACAAGTAGAAATAAAGCTTGAAAGCCTTGCTGAGTCTTACTTTTGTATGCCAATTGAGCACTGGGAATTGTTCAAGTTTAGTTTTCATAGTCATGCTGCTGATATAGTGAACATCTTCCTCAACAACCATGAAAAATGATATACTCCTCCATCAGCATTTCTAGGATCCTCATAGACACCAATACTCACGAATGTTCCAGTATATTCTCTAAACTTGCACAGTACCTGTGATGACTTCTACTACTCTCTCTTATACATCAAATAATTTCTAGAGGACTAATAATCCCTAATGGGAAAATTCTATAAAATAGTTATTGTACCACATTATTTTGGGAATAATAACACTACTAAAACATCTGTACATTTCCAACACAGACAATTTTTAGAACATTTAATGCACAATTTGCTTAATCTCTGGTTGCAGATTCCACAGAAAATAGAGAGTCAGGTGTCTTTATACAAATCAAATGAGTATTACATACTCATTGCCTCTGATGGATAGATATGGTGGCTCTTTGCGAGTTTTAAAGAAACACAGATGCAATGTCTTTCAGCAATTAACTTGTAGTTTTGGTGGAGAATGAGAAAAGGTATCACACAAAGTGGTTTGCTTATGCACAACAGCCTCAAGGAGGCTCAAAGTTTGAGACCCAGCTTAGAGGTATCTATGTGAAAATGAAACAGGAAGTCATTCCAGGAAGTTAATATCTAAGACACTTGACTAAATTTTTCAATTCTACTTATATTTATACTTAAATATAAGTCACTTATATTTAAATCATGAACTCATTTATCATGCTAATTTTTAAGAATTTTCCAATTATAATTGTAATAATTGTAATTGTAATTATAATTGTACACATTGTTATGTATAAATATGCCCATAGAAATTACTTTATTCACTTGATGCATTAATGTGTTAACATCTATTATATTTATATTTACACAGATATTTACATATGTCATCCAGAGAGGGTCCCACCTGGGGATCCTTCCCATACACAGTTACCAAACCCAGACACTGTTGTAGATGACAAGTGCTTGATGACAGGAGCCTGATATAGCTGTCTCCTGAGAGGCTCTGACAGTGCCTGACTAATACAGAAGTAGATGCTCTCAGCTATCCATTTGATTGAGCACAGGGTCCCCAATGGAGGAGCTAGAGAAAGGACCCAAGGTGCTGGAGGGGTTTGCAGCCCCATAGGAGGAACAACAATGTGAACCAAACAATACCCCCAGAGCTCACAGGAACTAAAACACCAACCAAAAAGTACACATAGAGGGGCCTATGGGCCCAGCTACATATGTAGCAGATCATGGCATTGTGGGACATCACTGATAGGAGAAGCCCTTGGTCTTGTGAAGGCTCAATGCCCCAGTGTAGTGGAATGTCAGAACATGGAAGAGGGAGTGCGAGGATTAGTAAGCAGGGGGAAGAGGGTTGTCATGGTGGGGTGTTCAGAGGGATTATGAGGAAAGGGAATAAAATATGAAATGCAAATAAAGAAAATATCTAATAAAATCATAATATAATAAAATATCTAATAAATAATAAAAATAAGAAATATTTTACATTGAAAAGCATGGCCAAGGAAGTGTAGATTAAATGAATAATGAAAAGTACATGAATCATAGTCCCAAGTAACAAGTTTAGAATTTTAAGAAAACTAAGCAGAGGAATCAGGAAACATTTAGAAATTCCTATCACTTAAAATGGAACATGATGAATGTTGTATTGATTCTATAAAATAACAGTTGAAAGATTTGTAGTATACTGAACAACTTGGTATACAGAGAGCTCATTTTTCTTGAGTATTAATTAAATTTATAAAGCTAAGCTTATAAAATATAAATGTTATTCTGATTTTCTTCTATTTTTATGCCTAAGTTTGTTAAAGTCATAGGCAAAGACACACTTAGAACTGTGAGTTTTGGTGTGGTGAAAGGTTAGACTATATGTTGGAAGTGAGTATAATGTCTTAAGCAAGATCAGTAATGTAGAAGAATGAATTGCTATTAATGAAAAGATAAAATGTAACTTAATCTAACATCCTATACCAAATTGCAGAGATATACACTATCTTTAAGGAGCTACATTCATTATGTTCTTTTAGAAAAAACACAATAATAATAACAACAACATTCAAGTATTGAACATGCTTATCAGATATTACTCTATGTATTTTGCAAATGCTTAACTTAATCCTCAGAATAATCTTATTCAATGGGTGCTGTTATTATTCTTATTTTGTAGACATGGTAACTGAGCCTTAAATAAGTTATATAATTAAGGTCAAATTAATTGGATCATGAGACACCACATTTGAAGAATTCTATAGTTATTAGGAGAGAAGAGTCTCTACTCTCTTCATTTCTCAATCATATGCGAGATGACTCTGTGGATACTACAATATAATAAACAATACTAACAGTGGCAAAAAGGAGACTCTGAGATCATTGTCAGAACATTTTAGAGTAAGATGTATTTAATCAATTACTTATGAATAAATTTATGTGACCATTTCTAATTTCAAAAGTTATAAAATTTTCACTAAAATTTAGTATGCTTCATAAATTATTTTTCTAGGTATGTTTAATGGACAAAAATTCATGTCATTTACATTTCTAATAGAAACAACCCTTAATAAGATGTCATGATTTTTATGAAACCACTATTAATATCTCTGCTCAGTGACCTAGTTTAAATTAGCTTACATTGCATTTCTACGACATTTGCCTTGTCATTCATTTGTTATTCTCTCCATAGTGGATGAACCAGCTCATTGATGTTAACTGACATTAAATTATCCATCAAGTCATGCAATATTAGGATGTGTTTGTTGTTGTGATCATAGAGTAAAATATACATTAAAGTAGAATTTCAGATTTTCTGACTTGTCAACAATAGGGTTTTGTTCACTATCTTGGTGAGAAAAATGCATTTAAAGCATTGCAAACCTGTTTCATGAGACTATCTACTGCTGCTTTCCAACTATTAAGCACATTTTTATTGCACTGATGTAAGCAAGCAATTGTTTGAATATGACCTTGTAAGATAAGTTCAGAAACTGCTGTATTTTATCTGACAGTGTGTAAAGAATTTAAAAATACTGAGCATCATAAAGCAGAATGTATTAACTTTAAAAGCACAGTTAGAATAAAGCATAAAGGCTGGCTTCTATACATAAGAGCAGAAGAGTAACATCAAATGCCCTAATTATAAAACCATAGAAATATAAGTCAGTATTGAAGGCCCAAAGTCAAGCCCTCTGAACCTTGCTCTCAGCCTTCTATCCCCAGTGCTCTTAGGAATAAAGAAATATTTATGCATGACAGGATAAATCACAGCTGCCTTTTTATTTTACTCTCTTCATTCCAAGCAGAGAAAGTTTGAGTCAAGAAGGCTGAATATTTTAGCTATTTGAGAAGAAAAAAATTTTTTTTCAGGCCTTGGTCTTTAAAATAGTAATATCAAGAGAACATTGAAGGAAAGAAAATATGGTTCTTGATCCTGGATGTAAAATTGAAACAACAAGGGAAGACATAGTAATGACCCAACGATTAAAGACATCTCTGTGGAATGAAGCAAGACTCAAAGACACAAAAATACTGAGATGTGTATGAGCAGAATATTAATTTTTTCACTCAGTCTTACTTCTGAAATATCCTGTATACATGCACATGTGTGTGAAGGTGGACATGTGTGTGCACATGTGTAGAAGCTGGAGGTTAACATTGAGTGTCTTTTTGTTGGTTGCCATCTTATTTCTCACTGAACCCAGAGCTTACCAGTTTGGCCATAGCGCAAGCCCAAGATCCTCTCCTATTTCTTCCTCCTTACCCTCTACTCCTGGCATTTCTACACAAGTGCCAGAAACAAAGATTCAGATCCTCTTGTACAAGAAGTAATTTACAGAGTGAGTTATCCCTCCAACCCCTACTTGTTAAAACTTTATTTTGCCAAATACTGGTATAGAAATGTTTGATGTATCACTATTCACTCAGTCAGATACCAATCATTGTTCTGGAAAAATTCATATGCCAGCAGGAAATAACATTTAACAAACAATTGCAGTCATATATAAACATATACTGTTTCCAAATGCAATAAATTAACTATTCTAAAACGAGGTTAGTCAATGTACTCAGGAAAATGACCATTTTTTTTTATTATTAGATATTTTCTTTACTTACATGTCATATGATATCTCCTTTCCCAGTTCCCCTCCGAAAAAAAAGAAAAAAAAAGTACAAACAAACAAAAAAAACACTGTTCCCTCCCCTCTCCCCCTGCCTTCACAGGGCCAAGGATCTCTCCTGCCCTTGATGACCAATTAGGCCATCCTCTGCTATACATATGCTGCTGAAGCCATGAGTCCCACCATGTGTACTCTTTAGTTGGTGGTTTAGTCCCTGGGAGCTCTGAGGGTACTAGTTAGTTCATATTGTTGTTCATTCTAAGGGGCTGCAAACCCCTTCAGCTCCTTGGGTCCTTTCTCTAGCTCCTTCATTGGGGACCCTGTACTCAGTCCAATGGATGACTGTGAGCCTCTACTTCTGTATTACTCGGGTACTGTCAGAGTCTCTCAGGAGACAGCTATATCAGGCTCCTGTCAGCCAGCACTTGCTGGCATCCACAATAGTGTCTAGATTTGATGATTGAATATGGAAAGTATTTCCAGATGGAGCAGTCTCTGGATTGTCATTCCTTCAGTCTCTGCTCCATAGTTTGTCTCTGCAACTCCTTCCATGTGTATTTTATTCCCCCTTTTAAGAAGGAACAAAGTAGCCACACTTTGGTCTTCCTTCTTCTTGAGTTTCTTGTGGTTTGTGGATTGTACTTTGTGCATTCCGATCTTCTGAGCTAATAACCACTCATCAGAGAGTGCATACTATGTGTGTTCTTTTGTGATTGGGTTACCTCACTCAGGATGATATTCTCCTGATCCATCCATTTCCCCAACAATTTCATAAATTCATTGTTTTTAATAGCTGAGTAGTACTCTATAGTGCAGATGTACCACATTTTCTGTATCCATTCCTCTGTTGAGGGACAGTAGAGTTGTTTCCAGTTTCTGGCTATTATAAATAAGGCTGCTATGAACATGGTGGAGCATGTGTCCTTATTCCATGTTGGAGCATCTTCTGGGTATATGCCCAGAAGTAGTATAGCTACTCTGGTAGCACTATGTCCAATTTTCTGAGGAACCACCAAACTGATTTCCAGAGTGGTTGTACCAGCTTGGAATGTAGGAGTGTTCCTCTTTCTCCACAATCTTTCCAGTATCTGCTGAGTTTTTTATCCTAGCCATTCGGACTGGTGTGAGGTGGAATCTCAGTGTTGTTTTGATTTACATTTCCCTGATGACTAAGGATGTTGAACATTTCTTTAGGTGCTTCTCAGCCATTCAATATTACTCAGTTGAGAATTCTTTGTTTAGCTTTGTACGCCATTTTTAATAGGGTTATTTGGTTCTCTGGAGTCTAACTTCTTGACTTCTTGTATATATTGGATATTAGCCCTCTATTGGATGTAGGATTGGTAGAGATCTTTTCCCAATTTGTTGGTTGCCATTTTGTCTTATTGACAGTTTCTTTTGCTTTACAGAAGTTTTGTAATGTTATGAGGTCCCATTTGTCAATTCTTGATCTTAGAGTATAAGCTATTGGTTTTCTGTTCAGGAAAATTCCCCCTGTACCTATGTGCTCAAGGCTCTTCTCCACTTTCTTTTCTGTTAATTTCTGTATATCTGGTTTTATGTGGAGGTTCTTGAACCACTTGGACTTGAACATTGTACAAGGAGATATGAATGGATTGATTTGTATTATTCTACATGCTAACTGTCAGTTGAGCCAGCACCATTTGTTGAAAATGCTGTCTTTTTTTCCACTGGTTGATTTTAGCTCCTTTGTCAAAGATAAAGTGACCATGGGTGTATTGGTTTATATCTGGATCTTCAGTTCTGTTCCATTGATCCACCTTCCTGTCTCTGTACCAATAACATGTAGTTTTTATCAGAATTGCTGTGAAGTACAGCTTAATGTCCAGGATGGTGTTTCCACCAGAAGTTCTTTTATTGTTGAGAATAGTTTTCTCTATCCTATGTTTTTGGTTATTCAAGATTGTCTTAGTCAGGCTTTCTATTCCTGCACAAACATCATGACCAAGAAGCAAGTTGAGGAGGAAAGGGTTTATTTGGCTTGCTTCCACATTGCTGTTTATCACAAAGGAAGTCAGGACTGGAACTCAAGCAGGTCAGAAAGCAGGAGCTGATGCAGAGGCCATGGAGGGATGTTCCTTACCGGCTTGCTCAGCCTGCTCTCTTATAGAACCCAAGACTTCCAGCCTAGGGATGGCAGCACCCACAAGCGGTTCTACCCCCTTGATCACTGATTGAGAAAATGTCCCACAGCTGGGTCTCATGGAGGCACTTCTGAAACTGAAGCTCCCTTCTCTGTGATAACTCCAGCCTGTGTCAAGTTGACACACAAAACCAGCCAGTACATTTTGCAAATTGCTCTTTCTAACTCTGTGAAGAACTGAGTTGGAATTTTATGGGGATTGCATTGAATCTGTAGATTGCTTTCTGCAAGATGGCCATTTTTACTATATTAATCCTGCCAATCCATGAGCAGGGGAGATCTTTCCATCTGCTGAGATCATCTTTGATTTCCTTCTTCAGCCACTTGAAGTTCTTGTCATACAGATCATTTACTTGCTTAGTTAGAGTCACACCAATGTATTTAATATTATTTGTTACTATTGTGAAGGTTTTTGTTTCTCTAATTTCCTTCTCAATCTCTATATCCTTTGTATAGGGGAAGACCACTGATTTGCTTGAGTTGATTTTATATCCAGCTACTTTGCTGAAGTTGTTTACCATGTTTAGGAGCTCTCTGGTGGAATTTTTGGGGTCACTTAAGTATACTATCATATCATCAGAAAATAGTGATAATTTGACTTCTTCCTTTCCAATTTGTATCCTTTTGGTCTCCTTTTGTTGTCTAATTTCTCTGGCTAGGACTTCAAGAACAATATTGAATAGATAGGGAGAGAATGGGCAGCCTTGTCTAGTTCCTGATTTTAGTGGGATTGCTTCAAGTTTCTCTCCATTTAGTTTGATATTGGCTACTTGTTTGCTGTATATTGGCTTTAATATGTTTAAGTATGGGACTTGAATTCCTGATCTTTCCAAAAATTTTATCATGAAGGATGTTGGATTTTGTCAAATGTTTCTTAGCATCTAATGAGATGGTCAGGTGGTTTTTTTTTCTTTGAGTTTGTTTATATAGTAATTTACATTGGTGGATTTTCGTATATTGAACCATCCCTGCGTCCCTGGGATATAGCCTACTTGATCATGATGAATAATTGTTTTGATGTGCTCTTGGATTCGGTTTGCAAGAATTATATTGAGTATTATTGCATCGATATTCATAAGGGAAATTGGTCTGAAGTTTTCTTTTTTGCTATGTCTTTGTGTAGTTTAGATATAAATGTAGTTGTGGCATTGTAGAATGAATTGGGTAGAGTACCTTCTGTTTCTATTTTGTGGAATAGTTTGAGGAGTATTGGTATTAGGTCTTCTTTGAAGGTCTGATAAAACTCTGTACTAAACTCATCTGGTCCTGAGCTTTTCTTGGTTGGGAGACTATTAATGACTGTTTCTATTTCACTAACAGATATGGGACTGTTTAGATTGTTGATCTGATCTTGATTTAACTTTGGTACCTTGTATCTGTCTAGAAACTTGTCCATTTCATCCAGGTTTTCCAGTTTTGTTGAGTATAGGCTTTTGTAGTAGGATCTCATGATTTTTTGGATTTCCTTAGTGTCTGTTGTTATATCTCCCTTTTTATTTCTGATCTTGTTAATTAGGATACTATCTCTATGCCCTCTAGTTAGTCTGCCTAAGGGTTTATCTATTTTGATGATTTTCTCAAAGAACCAGCTCCTCATTTGGTTGATTCTTTGTATAGTTCTTTTTGTTTCCATTTGGTTGATTTCAGCCCTGAGTTTGATTATTTCCTGCCTTTGACTCCTCTTGGGTGAATTTGTTTCTTTTTGTTCTAGAGCTTTCAGATGTGTTGTCAAATTGATGGTGTTATGCTCTCTCCAGTTTCTTTTTCGAGGCACTTAGTGCTATGAGTTTTCCTCTTAGGGATGCTTTCATTGTATTCCATAAGACTGGGTGTATTGTGGCTTCATTTTCATTAAACTCTAGAAAGTCTTTAATTTCTTTCTTTCTTTCTTCCTTGACCAAGTTATCATTGAGTAGAGTGTTTTTGAGCTTCCCTGTGTATGTGAGCTTTCTATTGTTTATGTTTTTATTGAGTAGCAGCCTTAGTCCATGGTGATCTGATAGCATGCAAGGAATTATTTCAATCTTCTTGTATATGTTGAGGCCAGATTTGTGACCAATTATATGGTCAATTTTGGAGAAGGTACCATGAGGTGCTGAGAAGAAGGTATATCCTTTTGTTTTAGGATTAAAAGTTCTATAGATATACAACTTTTAAATGTTAAGTCCATTTGTTCCATAACTTCTGTTAGTCTCACTATGTCTTTGTGTAGTTTCTATTTCCATGATCTGTCCAGTGCAGAGAGTGGGGTATTTAAGTCTCCCACTATTACTGTGTGTGGTGCAATGTGTGCTTTGAGCTTTACTAAAGTTTCTTTTATGAATGTAGATGCCCTTGCATTTGGAGTATAGAAGTTCAGAATTGAATGTTCATCTTGGTAGATCATACCTTTGATGAGTATGAAGTGTCCCTCCTTATCTTTTTGATCACTTTATGTTTGAAAGTCAATTTTATTAGATATTAGAATGGCTAGTCCAGCTTTTTTCCTGGGACCATTAGCTTGGAAAATTGTTTTCCAGCCTTTTATTCTGAGATGGGTTTTCTGTATGCAACAAAATGTTGGGTCCTGTTTACATTCCCAGTCTGATAGTCTATATCTTTTTATTGGGGAATTGAGTCCATTATATTGATAGATATTAAGGAAAAGTAATTGTTGCTTCCTATTATTTTTGTTGTTAGAATTAGAATTTTGTTCATGTGGCTATCATTTTTTAGTTTTGTTGGAACATTACTTTCTCGCTTTTTCTAGGATGTATTTTCCCTCCTTGTGTTAGAGTTTTCCATTTATTATCCTTTGAAGAAGATGACCATTTCAAATATAGTTATCACAGTAGGCTTCATTTATCCCTTCTCTTTGGAAAAATGGAACTTCAGTAAAAACTGAAGGATGTATTTGAATATTTTTAATCCCAATTAGGGGTTTCTATCCAGCCCATGATTATTCAGTTCACAGATAAAAGACACATAAATTTTATTATTTACAACAAGCTATTATTAGCAGTAATGATGGGCAGATATCTACCCTCTATGCTATTGAAATATATTTCTTATTGGTAATTCTCAGTTATTATTTACTATGTTTTTTATTTGGGCTGCTCTTTACTCCTACTGGCCAGCCATCATGGCCATGCTTTCTTGACTCCTAACCCATGGCATATTTCTCCTGTCTCCACCTTCTTCTCTCTCCTTTTGGTCTCCTCCAACCCTAAGACTAGGAACCCTAGACCCCACCTATGTCTCTTCTGCTCAACTATTGGCTGTTGACATTTTTAATTACCAATCAGTAATAATTAGGGGTTAAGGTCACATAGTGTCACTTTGGTTGATGTGCAGACTCTTGCTTCTCTGGGGCAACCAGGCCTTGGTGGACCACACTTAGCATTAAAATACATAGCAATAGACAAAAGCTCAATACAAGGAGACAAAAGGCTCATGCATGGAAATATTCAAAGAAAAGGTATTCCTGAAAAACTATCTAGAAAAAGGTATTTAAAATGAAAGTTTTAATATATTCTGAAATAAAAAGAAAATCAAAATAGAATATTCTATAATAGAAGCTGAAAATCAACTGGATTTTATAGATGTTATGAATATAAGAGTTGTACCAGTAGGTGGGAACAGTGGGGGAAGCAAGGATAAAAAGCCAACATTCCATATTGCTTCAAAACATGATACTTAGTAAATATATTTTTATCTGACAACTGAAATAAACAATTTTGACAAAAAAATAGAATATTCTTGTTAGTACGTTTATGGGAGATGATGGTATGAAAAGTTTACATTGTTATTAAACAAGGTAAAAAGCCACAAGATTGTTAGCATTTAACTACACATGTGTTATTGTAACTTATACTGTGTTTGCACTGTGGAGGTGAAAGAGAATTGTAGGTCTATGTTTAAGCACAGATCACAGATCTCTTTTGGTTACAGTTTTGTCTTAAAGTTTAAACAGTTTTACCTGTAATTAATTAATAGATTTGAAACTTAATTCCCAAGTTCATATTTTGTTATTAAGTGTAGATGCCACATGACTTGGACTGATAACTAGATTAAATGAAGCTACACCAGTGCAGTTCCACAACAACATCTCTCCTGGGTTCTTCACTTTGTTTGTTTTGGTTGTTTTTTAAAAAGGAAATTGAATAACTCACATGCTTAGATTGTCTGGCTGGATGCTGTTCCTCATTCCTGTTCTCATGCAGCAAGAGGGCCTCATGAGATGCCAGAGCAAGTGGCCACATTAAGCTCTGGATCATCTCCGGCTCCAGAATCATAAGCATAATAAACATTCATTGTTTTTAAAAAATATATTTCTCCAACTTTGATATTTTGTATTTTAATGGAAAATAGAGCCAATATAAAAAAGTATAGATTTTAATCAGGAATATAGGAATTTCCACTTAGCCTCCAGGTTTTCCAGCATTGATGGAAACCTGTCTATAATGTATGTAGTAACACTAACTGGACACAGGAACTTGGAAAATGAAGAGTGTACTAGTAACTGTATTGATGAAGATGAACTCTTTCTTCAGCTCTGGATACCACAGAAATTCCACCCACCCAGACATTTTTATGTATGCATAACTCATAGAAGAGGGAAACACTGATAGATAATAAATTGGATTGTGTTTCTTTGTTAACTGTTATATTAAGTCTTGAATGTTTAAATGTAAGAAAGGCCCAGCCTATAAAGACATACTTAAGACACATATGATACATTAGAAGCTGTTCAAAAGATTGTTAGTTAGACCTTTTCCTCAGCATCAACACTGGAAGAATGTGACCACTAGCCACAGTTCTAAGACCACAAGTTGATTGTGTCTATTTTATGCAGCAAATAGGCTTTTTAGATACACCTCTGTCACTTCAGAACAGTGTTTGGTTATACATCCTTACTCTTTCTGGGAGCTATCATGTGGTCCATCTTTGTTCTGTACAGAGCTTACAAATTTTCTATGAAAATTCAACAGGTACACAGGGTTTAGAGGTTGTACACAATTTTGTAGCTGTGTATCCTTTGAAGTTGTCTTTTTTGTCCACCTATATAGTAGTATTAAAAGAACCTTTAAGTTGGAAAATTCATTCTTGGGGGCTGGAAAGATGACTCAGTGGTTAAGAGCACTGACTATTCTTATAGCGGTCCTAAGTTCAATTCCCAGCAACCACACGGTGCCTAACAACCATCTGTAATGAGATCCATCACCTCTTCTGGTTTGTTTGAAGACAGCTGCAATGTACTCATGTAAATAAAATAAATAAATAATTTTTTAATATATACTGGTTCAGTATAAGAACCAGTAATAAAATTGCCCATTCCAGTTCTGTAGCATAACGTTGTAGGAATGCTGCAATGGACTTATGCATTCTTCTGTTGAGGAATTTACTAAGTGTCTGCTTTGGAGCTTGTCAACATTCTATTGTCTTTTGTTACACAATTTTAAAATTTACTAAGCATATATTAAGGAATGAAATTTCTAGCTATGCAGTGAGCTCTTGCTGTGGTTTGCTGGGTCCCTTTTTAGATAATAATAGGCTTGAGCAACTTCTCATCCTTTCAGGTGTCACTTAGAAATTAAACTAATAAATGTCCAATGTGAGAATCATTGAACATAATTTCTTATTTTAGCTTTTATTAGCTGATGAAGAACTAGGATTTATTATGTTATTTTTCTGGAGAAAATTGTGTTTTTGTTGTTTCTTTCTCACCCCACCTTCTTCCCTTGTTTTTTTCAGCAGCAACAGCCTCCTTTCCACTATCAGTCTTGCGTACACACCATGCTGCCAAATGGAAACTAAGGTGTTCCTCAGGGTATGGGGCAAACTTCCATGAATTCCATTTTAATATGGCTTGATCAAGAAGTCCTTCCCTGGGTTAACTCTTACATGGAGCGTGACATGCTGTTACCTAATGCACTTTTTTTTCTTGCCCTGTTTCCTTGTTCCTTTGCAAGCCACATTATGAAAACTAGTCTCTTGCTCAATTGTGTATATGACCAAAAAATAAAAGATACTTTCTTAAGAGTTTTGTTTTACAAAACTAGTGAATTCTCCTGAAACACTCAAAATCTAAACTCAGTGCCTAGGGCACATATTATTAAGACTCCTTACAGTGGATCATCACAGACTTACACTTATACAAAAAATTACTGACCCTTTATTGTTAATTCATTAAAAATTACTTATATGCAAATGAATCTTAATTATGATACTGTAATGGCATATGGGTGAATGCTTAATTATTAGTTGATTGATATTTATTTTTAAATGTGGTCAATTTACCAGTAAGCATTAGTTAACAGTATTTATTTCAAACTATTGGGTCTAGGAGATATTAATACATATATTTACAACAAAATTATAGTGTGCAGTGTTTGTGTTCTGCAAATCCTTACCTTTGTGGTAGTCAGTGGGCACCTTGTATTTCAGTGATAATCAGCAGCCCCCTGCAGCTTGCACAGCAGCCTATGCCTAATCAAGGCCAATCGCAGATAAGATTATTTGGCTATAATTAGAACCGACCTCTCTTCAGCGATTCATTATTCTACTTTGCATTTAGAACTGACAAACTCATCCTGAGTTCTTCTGTAAGCAGTGGCAGAGTTGTGAAGCAAATGAAAACTGTTAGCAGCAACAATAACCAGCCAGGAAAGAGAGAAGAATGGTGTCTGGTGTTCCTCCATTCTCCAGCTGCAAATTGCAAAGCAGGTGAAGGCCGCCAAGCCTGGCTGCCTGCACTGTTAACAGTAATATTCCTCCTCTCTGCTCCCAAAGGAGAGCTGGCTGACGACAATTAGACCTCATCGACACTGCTGGACTTTCTTAGGAAATTGTTGTTTTGGTCCTAGTTTTTCTTTCAGTTTCAAAGATAAAATATCATCTTCATGAAATGTTTGCATTTCAGCTGGCCAGTCTCCTGTCGCTTTTCACATATGAAGTATATCAATTTCTCAGCTCACAATGGAAATGAAACAAACATGTATCTATGCTCATTGTCCATTCAATATGGGAAATCAATTGTAATAGAAAGAAAAGGAGTATCTGATTGTTTGCTGAAATCAGCTTTTACTATATGTTAATTACAGTCTCAAATAATGATACACCATAGATGCTGAACAGCCATGGTTTCAACTACACAGATAAATGAAGGATCAGCACCTACACTGACACTCTATTAGAGCCAAGAGCATTCTTCTTCACCTGTCATAGGAATACAGAAGGCTGGAATATTCTACGAGCAAACTGTGATGTGTAGTGTCTTTGGCTGAATGTCTAATACTCTTCATTTTTACAAGATCCTGTTGAGGCACTATTAACAGACAGGGGACCACACTCTGAATAGTCTAAAGATGTGTTCAGTTTGCTGTGCTCCTCAGAAGTTTCTAGCAGCCACATTATTAAACTGAAAACCGAAAGTAATTTTAATCTATTTTCTTTAAAACCGTATATCTAAAATATTATTTTATCATGGAAAGTTATATATATATATGTTTATGTAAAGAGCATATGTGTGTATAAGTTTATTCTTTTTTATGCTGTGACTCAAGACCTAGTGTGTATACAATAGTTAAAACTCACCTTAATTTGAACTTCATGGTCTCAGTATATCTCTAAGCTGATTGCCTTTTGGTGATGTGCATCAAATGGGTGATTTTTTACTTTGAACTTCAAAATAAGCCATGACTCCTGATACAGGTATTCATTTGCTGCTTATTCCAGTGAGTACTGTAAAGTACACCAACATGCATTTACACAGTGAAATTTTATGTATAGCTAATTCTTCCAAGTTAACCATGAAAGCTATTTAACGGGTGTGAAAAGTAAAGATAACTGATCACTAGCAGTTTTTGACATTACTGTGTTGGAGAAACTAAATACTTAGATCACTAAATTTTGTGAAGTCCACATAAGAATCAGATCAGATACACTCTTATGTGAAGCAGTAGGCAGGTGGATGGATAAATGGTCTAAAAATCGGACTAACAAAGCCACTGAGATTGTCCAGGGAGGCTGTGGAAGGTAGACTCGGGTGGAAAGCTTCTGAGGATGATTACAGATTTGGGAATGGAAAACAGCCATCTTGGACTGTGTAACATTACTGAGACCTCAATTAAAATGACTTATTTGATTCTGACCTTGAAGAAGTGACACAGTAGAGCATTCCATTGAAGTTTACATGTAAATCAGTATGTCTAAACTCAGTGACTGGAGTCAGAGTTACACTTTGTCATCTGACATTTGTAAACCAGTCTTTTGACTCCTTTTTCCTTAACCCCAGCAAAGTATAGGATCAATCTGACTTACTCTCTATCACTGTTTTGTAGTGTGCCTAGAGAACTGAAAGTCATTGATTTACAATAGTTCAAATGATGTATTTATTATTTGATACATAAGTAATCTTTGGATACAAAGATAAATTCCAATATTAGAATTTCACTTTAGTTATCTTTCATAATTTCTTCACATTCCTTTAATATATAGATGGATTTGTTCATATAGAAAAAATAGAGCAGTCTCTACCACTTTAAGGTTTTTTCATTAGAAATAATTTTAAGACTGCATTATGTTAAGTTGTCTCTAGTTTTTGCCCCCTTCACAGGAATGTTTCACATTCTAGATATGTCTGTGCTTGTTTATGGTAAGGCTCAAATACGTGTGTTTACCATAATCAATCTAATTACAAGATTTAATATATAAATTTTATTACACAATTTTAATATATGGCCATACCAAATTTTATTTAGTACATACATTCATAAATAGTCTTATCCCTTTTATTAAATTCACTCTAAATTTACTAATATTTTCCAGAATTCATGAATCATTAACTGTGTAAACATGTAACCTTGGACCAGGAAATAAAATTTAATATAAGACCTCCCTAAAGTTGATATTCTATTCATTTATGACATCATACAAAATAAACATCTTTTTTTTCCTTGTGTACCATAGTGAGAAATAATGCTTCTAAAAGTTTCTAAATACGTTATAAGTTTACTATAAAAATTCACCAGGCCATCAAGGTTTATGGTCAATTTCATACACTGAATAACTAAGCTTGATTTGGGGATCTTGGTTTAGTACTTATTTTTTTCTTAGAATGATAGATAGATAGATAGATAGATAGATAGATAGATAGATAGATAGATAGA
>JADRCD010194265.1:0-19302 GCA_019843815.1 Montemys delectorum | reverse complement strand
AGATAGATAGATAGATAGATAGATAGATAGATAGATAGATAGATAGAGATATCGATATATATATAGATATATAGATATATAAAACAAAATCAGAAAATAAATGACCTGTGTAGTGCCCCTGCTGTGTAGTGTCCCTGCTAGCCAAGCTGCTGTCCTTGGCTTGACAGCTCCACCTTTAAAGGTAAGATGGTTTTAGTAGACTCTAGTCAGTAACTGGGTCACACATCTTCGTTTTGCTCAGGGATATCACACCAACTTCTTTTGCTTTGTGAAAAAACATCAAGAAGACATTTCAAATGCTCTTTTACTCATGTCATTCACTTTTAGCAATGAACAATCCATCCAATATATAGGTGAATGCCATAATTGCTTTTCTATTTGTAGTTCCTGTTCACATGGTTTATAAAAATTGCTTTTCAGCCAAGGTCTGCTGCATGGCTGCCCTTCAGAACTCTAGGGTTATGTAGTATTTACAGAATTGTGTTGCTTCCACAGCTTCAGCTGTGGTTTAATGGGTTCTTTTAGAAGTTCATTTTCCTCTCACCTAAAGTATACATTACTAAATGATCTCTTTTTAATTGCTTTGTTGCTATGTCTATCACATTGCCATAATTTCTTTTATGCACCATTTGTTAGCTGCTTTAAAGGGCAAAATAATCATGCCCTGGTCCTGCTTCTGAGTCCTAGGATTGGCTCAGTCATCTAAAATTCACTAATAAAGGAGAGCTACTGTGCATCTGGAACCCTGATAAAACAAAGCAGAAAAATTAATATCTTGACAATTATAAAGAGAGAGAATGGTCAAATTGTAAGTTGAGACTATTACCAATGTAGTCAGATAGAGTCAAACAGATCTAAGGAGCTTTCTCTTATGTAGCGTCTCCTTGTCTCTGTCAGTACAATAAAACTTATTATTATGTTAACCTGTTCATAATAGTTATAGCTTTGATAGGTTACTTTTGATAAAGATAACAATTTATAGTAGGCTGTCTTAAATCTGCATTACATAGAAAAGGTTATTTTCCTTTTATCCTATCATTTACAATGTTTTATTACCTGTTGATACTGTAGTTTTATTTATATTTCCAATTTATACTTATATATTTATTCTTATATGATATGTTATATATAAATAGTATATATTTATTCTTATATATCATTCCCAATTAGCATACATTATTGTAGAAAGCAGTAATTTTCCTACCAGCATACAATATACTTGGTTCATGTTCACATGCTCCATTACCCTTTATTTTTTCTTTTGCTTGAATGTTTGTTTCTTTTGAGATAGAGTATTATTATTTAGTACTGGATGTCCTGGAACTCACTATATAGACCAGGCTGGCCTAGAACTCACAGAGATGCCCCTGTCTCTGTGTAACAAATGCTGAGGTTAAAGGCGTGAAATACCTGTCTTTCATTATCCTTTTTTAATTTCTTACGTCTTCTCTCTTTTTCCTTCCTACACTTGTAATACCTTTCTCTCTATTTTCATGTGTTTCTCTTCCTGAATCCCACACATGAGAGTAAAGAGGAGATCCTTGACTGTGCATTTGGATAATTTTCCTTAACATGATGACTTCCATTTCCACTCATTTTATTTCAGACAACATAACTTGCTTCTTCTTTAAGACTGGATGAATTCCATTGTGTGTACATGCCACATTTTTTTTTCTACTCACTCATGCCTCGGCTAAGTATATATCATGAATCTTGCACTGAATTTATCCTGAGTGGACAATTTACATTGCTACCCAGAAGTGGATTAGGGTTCTCTGTTCACATCCTAATGCATCGGTACTTTGTGCACTTTGCTTTCTTCCCACTCTACCTGAGGTGGAAAGGTTCCCCATGTGGTTTCAATTTGCATTTTGCTGACAGCAAAGTGTGTACATGTATCTACTGAGCATTTATATTTCTTTAGAGAGGACATCTCCCTCAGTTCTCTTATCTGTTTTCTGATTAAGGCACATGGAATTTGGAATTTGGGTAATTGCATCCTTATGTCTTTTACATATTCTGTATACTAACTTCTTGTCAGATGATTTTTCTCTGCTGTTGTAAGTTCTCTCTTGTTTATTTTTCTTGACTAAAGCAGAAAACCCAGAAATCAAATTGCATAGCTACAGACAGCTGACTTTTGGAAAATATGCCCAAAACATACACTGGAACAAAGATAATTCCTTCATCAGTAGTGGGAGAAATGCTAGATATGCACATGTAGAAGAATTAAACTATATTCCTATATGCCATGTTGCACAAAAGTCAGTTCAAATAAAAAATGATGATGTTGATGTAAGACTTGAAATTTTGGACTACTAATATAAAGCATAGGAAAACACTTCAAGGTACAGGCAGAGAGAGGTGAGGAGTTTCTAAATAAGACTTTAATCTCTTCAGAAATAATAGTAAGAATAGACTAATTTGATTAAATAAAATTAAAATGTTTCTGTTCCTTAGGTGTGTTCTCTTCTAAATAAAAAGAAACAAAATCAACGTTCGCACCTATTTTTCCTGTATTAAGATACAACCACTATAAATGTACCACTAAATATTTCTAAAGAAAAATAAATAGTATATACTGGAAATGTGAAAGATTTGTGTTTCTTTGATCTATATGATTACACAGAATTTTTTTTCTCTCTGTAATTTTGTAAAATAGGCCTGAGCCCTGGTGAATGGAGCTCTCCATTTCTCCCTAGAAATCTTTATGCTCAGAACATTCAGTTGCTGACAGCTCATCACATTTTTAAAATTCTACTTTGCTTTATTCCCTTCTACTCTGACTGGCTCATTCCTAAATCTTACAGGATCTTCCTGTAGAAAGTCAGCCCCATACACCTTCCCCTGTCTTCTCTGCTTAGCTCCATTTCTCTGAATACCTCCTCTATAATCCCACAGTTTCAGTACCATCACCATCACTGTCACCATCACCATCACTGTCTGCATCACTAAAAATCCTTAGACCAGTTGTGTGTTATTATCATTGTATCAATTTTATTTAGTTTAGTGCCTAAAAACAAAGATAACATCCTCTGATCTCTAGAGAACATTTTCTCCCTCTTGAGTTCCCAAATGTTCCTAGGTCTATGCAAATGCCAAGTCTTCTGGTTTCCAGGTCTTACTATAATCTCTGTAACTCACACATGTTTTTTCTCTTTATCTACTTTTTCTCATTGTATTGTATGTTGAAAAGCAACCTTTCCAGTGTGCCCATGTTAATATCCAAATGCCTTCTATTAACTGTGGCATACAGTTAACACTCAGCAAATGCAAACTGGCATGAGTGATTATTTGTGTAATAATTATTACCAGATTTCTAGTTTAATGAAATTAAATCATGATGTTTTGGCTAATAAAAATCCAACAACAATTAAGTGTCAAAGACTCTAAATTGTTTTTATCCACATTGCATTTGGGCATCGTGATATTACATATTCATTGAGATCTTCAGTCATATTATGTTTTTCTAAAAACAAAGTATAGATTTCTAGTTGAATGTTAAAATTATATTCATCTATCTCTAAGCTACCATTTGTTTAAATGCTGTCTGGAAGTAGCACTTAAATTTATTAAAGGAACTTTGGATGTGCTTTCAAAGATTAACTTCCAACTCAGGGAGCCACTATGAGTTCTTATTGCTCAGCATAATAACAGACTCTGCCTTATTGGGTCATCTGTTAGAATCATCCCACTTAATTTGGACTTGCTGTTCATGGTTATTTCTCAGCCTCAGACTGTCCTTTGCTTGGTTATGGTTGCTCTTACTCACTCCTACTTAACTCCTTAGCTTATTCCACAGTCAGCTAACTTGAACACTTCTCACTCATTTCCATTCAGAACTGTAGCTCAGAGCACTCATGCTTTGACTGGGAGCTCTGTAGAAGGCTTATGAGGCCTTCTGCCTCAGTGACACATTCAGTGGAGACCACTATGTATTTCTGCCTCCTGTAAATCTCTGGCTTCACACTTCCTCTTACTCTCACTCTTCCTCTTACTGTGCTTTTTAAAAAATATACACCACCTTATATATTGCCACCGTACCTCTTTTCTGACAACTTTAAAAACATATTCCTTTACATTATCATACACACAGCTGTGACTCTCCTTTCATTGCAAAGGGCAACTGTGTCTACTTTATTGGAATCAATGATGATCCTTACTTCATTCTAATCAACCTTCCTGTGTCTTGGATATGAAATTAGGATAACAGACATTTAACATCTTTCCTCATTGTTCCATCATTGACCACAATGTTTACATATGACAAAACCAATGGAGATTGTAGTCCCTCACTAACAAATCAGTGTTCCAACTAGTAGTCTATCTATCAACATTCTTTCTTGTCCCTGAGAACCTGTTACATGAACTTCTGTGGCTCTTGTTTGCTGCAATATTGGGTGCTTCTGCTTATCTACTTCTTTGCCCACTGCCTTTAACACTGCTCATACTTTCCTTTTGATCCAGCTCACCTTGATGCTCTGTCTAAGAATCAAACTGGGTAAATAAACTACATTCCTGGATAAATAATTGCATTTATTCCTTAGGTTTCAATGATCACTGTGATGGTTAGCTTTAGTTGTCAGCTTGACACAACCTAGAAGTACATGCAAAAGAATCTCAATGAGGGAGGGATTGCCTACCCTCAGTGAACCTCGGGCATGTCTGTCTGTATTGGGGAGGGAGAGGCATTGTTGTAATTAATTTTATTGATGTAGAAAAACCTAGGACATTGTGGGTGGCACACTCACTTAATCTTAACCTATATAAGAATGGAAGAATGAAGCTGAGCTCAAGCAAGCAAGTGAGCATATGTGTATCTATTTCTCTCTGCTCTTGACTGGATGTAATGTGAGTAGCTGTGTGAAGTTTCTACCTTGATTTGCCACAGTAAATAATTAGTTTAAGTAAAGTCTTTTTCCAGTAAGTTTATTTTTCTTAAGGTATCTTATCATAGTTAAAAATTAAATCACATTTATTGTAATAATTTCTATATTTTCAGTTCAAATTTTGATCATCTCATCTTCTTTTAGATTAACCTCTAAGGTTGCATAGCACTTTCTGTTTTAAACAGTGTATTATACATTTATATATCTATATTTTATTGACAAAAAGAAACCCAATATATTTCATAGAGTATTGTTCTTCATAAATTTAACCTGGTTCCCCTTTTGACTCAAGAGTATGTACATATTCTTACAATATTTTATATACAGCTGAGTTTTATTATTCCTTCAGTTGTTCCTCACACAAATTAAGAAGACCCTGTCAAGTGTGTGATCTAACTATGCATGCAGCTAATGTCTGCTTTTATCCAAGGTGTGGTAAATGCTGTCATTTTTATCACTGCATACAGCAGGTGAACAAGATTGTATTTTTATTGCTTGGATAATACACCACAGCCCTAAGCATCTTTAGGAGGAAGGGTTTTATTTCAACTCAGAGGTTATATAGTTTACTATGCAGGGAAGGAAATGTAGGAGTCTAAGCAAGACCTTAGTGACAGGAACTGAAGAAGAGAGCATATGGGATTGCTTCTTACTATCTTGCTGTCTCTGGTTTGCCCAATCAGTTTTCTTAAACCTCTCAGGCCTACCTGCCTAGGAGTGGTGTACCTTAGTGCAGGTTGGGTCTTCCTGCATCAAATAGGAATTTTTTTAAAAAAGACCCTACAGTCAATGTAGCAGAGGAAACTCTTTACATGAAGTTTCCTCTTCTCAAATGTGTCTAGGTTTGTGTCAAGTTGTCAATAAAAAGAAATCAACATGTCAGGTAGAACCAAAATGAACAAAGCCTTTCATCTTTAAAGAAAAATAGTGCTATTATTTTAATTGTTACCCCCAAATCTTTCTTAATGTCTAAACAGGATTCAATTTCACTAGATAAATCTTCCTTCAAGATTGTAACTTGTGTGATATATTCATCAGCTGTGTGCTGTGTTTGGTAGAGAGAAGCGTGCTCATTGTTCATGTCAGGGTGAGAGGAACATAAATAACAGTAGCGACGTCAATATTTCTGCAGTGATTAAGTGAGTGGCTGTATAGAGAACTTTGCAGTTTTGTGTTTAAACTTCACAGTTCTGTAAGAAAGTAGATATTACTACTCCTGTCTGCTAAGGATGCTAAGATCTAGAAATCAGCTTGCACAAATCAACTACATAACAAAGCTAACGTTTGATTTAATATCAATATATTTCCAAAACCTACATTCCTAATCACTGTGTAAGAAAAAATACAGCTTCATGGTCCCCGAAGCTTTCATTTCAGCTTTGTCATTGTTGAGCTCTGTGCTTTGGAACTGATCCAAATCTCAAGAGACTCTAATGTATGCACACCCATACATACAACATGGGTGTGCACAGAGGTCGCTTATCACTCCAAACACCTTCGCTTTTATTGTATCCCAATGACCATTCATCAGCTGAATGAGTCAAACTTCAGGACAATATTAAGAGCATCCAAGCTTTACAAGACAAGCTACTCTGTATTCTGATCACAGGAGGAGAAAGTACTATGTTGGCATAGTTTAAGTCACTTGGGATATCAATGTATAAAAACAGCATCTTCAGACAAACAATAGTGAACAATGTATACACTCGGTTGGACATACCCTTTGCTCTCTATGCTACCTTAAGAAAATCAGTCATCACCCACATACTCATGTATCAAGTATTACCCTAATTACTGGTGCAGCTAGCTTTCCTACATGCATCCTGGGGATGCTCTTTCAGTTTTAGCAAGGTGACTGCTACCATATCTGCATCATAAGCAAAAGAGACTAGCCTGCTGTACTGATATCGTGTTTGGGGGCATGGCCTCTTGCAAACCTGGTGTAATATTTCTCATTTAATGGAGAAGAACCATTTTCTGCCTTCCCGGATCACCATCTGCATATAATGATACCTTTGCTGTCCTTGGGTATTTTAATAATGATGTATTCCCCCAAAACAAATGATTAAAAATTTTTAAAAGCTTGAACATGTGTCAGCAAATGTATTTATTTTTATTTATTCCTACAAAACACATTGAAGTATTTTTGAAGAAAGTAATTTTGTAGCTGGAAATTTCATTTATCTTTCCTCAAAACATGCCTGCTAAAATTATTTATAATAGAGATGAAACTCATCTCTGCTCTCTAGATATGGTTTATTTTACTCTTATTTTTGTTACTGAGAAGCACAAAATATTTGCTCTGTATAGCAAATAGTATGAATATAATATTATTTTATGAAGTATAAAATTATTAAACATACACACTCTAGCTTTGAAAGCAATGTACAATGACTAAGTAAATTATTTTAAATACATTAGCAAACTAAAAAAATTAGAAAACCAAATAGTTATAAAAAAAATTATATATATATATGTATATACATACATAAATATATATGGTGTGTGTGTCTGATGGAAGTGATCATTATTATACATGTATATCTGTTTGTTTGTATGTATAAGAATGCAGTTATACTCAAGTGAAAAGTAGAGGCCAACTTCATTATTAGCTTTCCAGAATTCTACTTCCTCCATCTCCCATCTCTACATAGCCTAACTACCACATCAGGCTTCATGTAGATTCACAAAATTCAAATTCAGGTCCATGCATATTTTGACAGCAAGCACTTTAGTCACTGAGTGATCTTTATGGTCCTTAAAGTGAACAGTTCTAAAGAGAGGAGTCCTATGTCTTCTATAAGACCTGGGTTTAATGGAGAAAAGAGAGGAAGGTGAGATTACAAAAGATTCACTTTTTTTTTTTTTACTGACCTTGTATCAACTTGGCATAAAGGAGTAGACTTCATAAAAGCTGTCATATCTTGGTTCATTTTTGTTGCTATAACAAAATAATGGAGACTACATAGTTTGTAAATAGTAAATGTATTTGTCTGAAGGATCTAGGGGCTAGAAGGTCAATAGCATGGCAGTTACATCTTCTTAGAGTCTGATGAGTTACTTCTCATTGCTTACTAACCTAGTGGAGGCCATGCCATGCCATTTTAGGACCAGATTACCACCTCATATCTGCCACCAGTCTTATCATGGAGACCCAACTCTGATAATGTAGATTCATCACCGTCTACTGTAAGTTGCATTTTCATGACACACAAAATTGGAAATTAAATTCTAGAATATGATATTTGACATATGTATTCAATATGTGGTACTCAGCTATAACATCACATTCATCTTGCTCACTACTATACTGAACTATCTAAAGTCTATGAAATCCACACAGGTTGCAATGCAGTAACCGAACATCGGGGACAGTGCATAGACCTGCTGCTGAATGAACTGCTCAAAAGAGATAAAAAGACTTATATGGTTCAGAATGTGCTCCTTGTGGAGGGTGGCAACTCCTATCTCAGTTCTGATTTTGTATCCTTTTGCTGAAAATTACTTTAAATCATACCCACATTGTATGATGTATTGGGCACCCAGAGATTTCTGACAGAGTTCAAGTAAAGATATATTAGCTTTCCAAGTCTGCCATAACCAAATACCATATACTGGTAAATAAACAATATTTATTTATTTATTTACTTATTTATTTGCAATTCTGTAGGCCATAATTCTCACATCAAGATCACACCATGACTGGTGTCCTGAGTGAACTCTTACATTAGCCTGCAAATGGCCATCCTCATATGACCTTTCTCGGTGTTTGTGGAGAGTGTTTGCTTCCTGCTGTCTTTTTTTTTCTTCTGAGAACATTGTCTTATAAAATCAGGGTCTCATTCTTAGGACTTAATCAGGCTTTATCTATGAAAACAAAACAAAGTTCTCTCTCCCAAACATAGTTGCTTTGGAGATAGGAGTCTGAACATAAGATCTGGAATGTGTATAGATCAGATCATGATAGCTGGAGTCTCCCTCCACATTGTCTCTTCCTGGGATCCCTTCATTTCTGCTTTGTCTCTTTTTAAAAATTTCAACACTAAAATTCTGACTTTTCTACAAAAGCTCCCCTTCCCCAAATCATGGTCTCATTATAGTCCTCAGTTGGGAGACACCAACAAAGGCAAGGAGCAGAACCCATACTAAATTTTAACTCCTGCTGTGAAATCTCTTTAACTTTTCTGATCCTACAGAACGTTCACAAGGTTTGTATAAAATTGTTATTTGTGTTTTCTTGTTTCAGCCCTAATTGATAATGATTGTCACCTTTATCACCATTGGTTAACATGCTTGTAACCTGGTTAATGCATCATATCCTTCATTCCTTTTGAATATGTATTCTTTTCTGGCAGATTTACCATCATCATAATCATCATCATCATCATTACATTATTATTTTATTTATTCAATTTACATACCACTCATCCCCCATCCCACAGTTCTTCCTGAATCCCTATCTCACCTTCTCCTATGAGCAGATAGGAGCCCAATGTGTATTCTGCCAACTTGGCACATCAAGTTTCTGTAAGGCTAGGTGCATTCTCTCCCACTGAGGCCAGACAAGGAAGCCTAGCTGGAAGAACATATCCCACTCACATACAGGCAACAGCTTTGTGGATAGAGCTCACTCCAGTTTTTTGGGACTCGCATGAAAACCAAGCTGTACATCTGCTACATGTGTGTGGGGAGGCCTGGGTCCAGCCTGTCTGTATTCTTTGGTTGGTGGTTCAGTCTCTGAGAGCCCCAAGGTTCCAGGTTAGTTGATTCTGTTGATCTTCCTGTGGAGTTACTATCCCCTTAGGGGCTGTAGTCCTTCCTCCTCTTTCTCCATAAGAGTTTCCAAGCTCCATCCACTGGTTATGGATGTCTGCGTCTGTCTGAGTCAGCTACTATATGCAGCTTCTCAGAGGACAGCCATGGTAGACTCCTGTCTGAGAGAATAACAGAGTATCATCAATAATTTCAGGGATATGTGCTTATCTAGGGGATGGGTTTTAAGTTGGACCAGTTATTTGTTGACCTCTATTTTTGCTCCTGCCCCCATACCTGAATTGCTTGTAGGCAGGATAAATTTTGCATTGAAAGTTTTGTGGCTGGGTTGGCTTCCCTATTGCTCCCCTGAGTTTCCTGCCTGGGTACAGAAAGTGGTCTCTTAAGGTTCCATATCCCCAATATAGTGAATCACAGCTAAGGTCACTCCCATTGATTCTTGGGCACCTCCCTTATTCCTGGTCTTGGTCTCATCCTGGAGATACTCACCCACCTCATCACCCCATCAGTTGTAGATTTCCATTCATTTTCATGGACATGTAGCCATCTCTTCTGTCCTTCCCACACCTGATCCTAAGTCCTTCCTTCCCTTACCCATGCCTCCACCTTTCTAGTTCCCTCCCTCCACCTACTTCTTATGACTATTTTATTACCCTTTCTAAGTGAGATTCAACCATCCTCACTTGTGCAGTCCTTCTTGTTTAGCTTCTTTGGGTCTGTAGATTGTAGCATGGTGTCTGTATTTTATGGCTTATATCCACTTATCAGTGATTACATACCATGAAAGTCCTTTTGGGATTGGGTTACCTCACTCAAAATGATATCCTCAAGATGGTTCCATTTGCCTGTAAATTTCATGCTGTCTTTGTTTTTAATAGTTGAATAGTATTCCATTATGTAGATGAACCATATTTTCATTCTTTAGTGGAGGGATATCTTGGTTGATTCCAGTTTCTGGCTATTAGAAAAAAAGCTGCCATAAACATAGTTGAGAAAGTGTCTTTGTGGGATCGTAGAGCATCTTTTGGGTATATGTCCAGCAATGTTATAGCTGGATATTGAGGTAAAACAATATATTAACACTTTTCTGAGAAACTGCCAAATTTATTTCCAAAGTAGTTGTACAAGCTTGCACTCCCACCAGCAATGGATAAGTGTTCCGATTGCTGCTCTTCCTTGCCTGCATGTGCTATCAGTTGAGTTTTTGATCTTAGCCATTCTGACTTGTGTAAGATGGAATCTCAGAGTTGTTTGATTTGCATTTCCCTGATGATTAAGGACTTTGAATACTTCTTTAAGTGTTTCTTGGCCATTAGAGATTCTTCTACTCAGAATTCTCTGTTTAACTCTGTGTCTCATTTTTTAAATGGTGTTGTTTGCATTGTTGATGTGTAACTTCTGCAGTAATTTAATGTTGGATATTAGCCCTCTGTCTGTCAGATGTGTGGTTGATGAGGGTACTTTCCCAATATGTAGGCTGCCACTTTGTCCTATTCATATTGTCCTTTGCTTTATAGAAGCTTTGCAGTTTCATGAGGTTCTACTTATCAACTTGAACTTGAAGAATCAGTTATTGGTATTCTGTTCAAGAAATGACGAACCATATTTTCAAGAATAGTTCAAGAAATTGGTCTCCTGTACCAATGCATTCAACAGTATTTTCCTCTTTCTCTACTATGAGATGTAACCAATTTTATGTTGAGGTCTTTGATCCACTAGATTTGAGTTTTGTGCAGGGTGGTAAGTGTAGATCTATTTGCATTCTTCTACATGCAGACATTCAGTTTGACCAGCACCATTTGTTAAAGATTCTTTCATTTCTCCATTGTATTGTTTTGGTTTCTTTATCAAAAATCAAGTGACCATAGGTATATGGGTTTACTTCTGTGACTTTGATTCAATTCCATCGATTAGCACATTTCTTTATGTACCAATACCATCTGTTTTTATCCCTATTGCTCTGTAGTATAACTTGAGGACAATGATGATGATTACTCCTGAAGTTCATTTATTGTTTAGGATTGTTTTGGCTATCCTGGGGTTTTGTTTTTCAATATTAAGGTGAGAATTGCTCTTTCAAGTATTATACTGGAATTTTGATGAGGATTATATTGAATCTGTAGATTCCTTTTGGTGAGATGGCTATTTTCAATATGTTAATCCTACTTATCCATGAGCATGGGAGATCTTTCCATCTTCTGATATCGTCTTTAATTTCTTTCTTCTGGGATTTAAAATTCTTGTCATGTAGATCTTTCACTTGCTTGGTTAGAGTTAGACCAAGATATTTTATATTATCTGTGGCTATTGTAAAGTGTGTTGTCTCCAAATTTCTTTCTTGGCCAGTTTATCATTTGTAATAAAGGAGGGCTACTGAGGCCTCTGGGTTAATTTTGTATCCATCTACTCTTTATCAGCTGTAGGAGTTCTCTTATATAATACTTGGGATCAACTATTTATACTATCATATCATCCACATATAGCAATACTTTGACATCTTTTATGACTTGTACCCTGTTGATCCCCTTTAGTTGTCTTACTGCTCTGGAACTTCAACTATTAAACTGAAGTTCACTGAAAGAGTGAGCAGCCTGATTTTAGTGAAATTACTTTAATTTTCTCTCCATTAGCTTGATAATGGCCATTGGCTTGCTGTGCATTACTTTGATTAAGATTAGGTTGTGCCCTATATCTCTGTTCTCTAGAACACTTTTAACATGAAAGAATGTTTGATTTTGTCAAAGGTTTTTTTCAACATCTAATGAGATTATCATGTGATTTTTTTCTTTCAGTTTGTTTATATGATGGATTACCTTGATAGATTTCTGTATATTGAACCATCCTTGTGTTGTAACATTTCTCTGTCCAATCACATTAGGGCAGTGACAGGCCTGTGATTGGACAGGAATAGTCAGGTGGAGCTAGAGCTTGAGGAGGAGAAAGGTAAGAGACCAGGAGAAGGATCTTGATCATGGAGACAGACAATGAGGGCAAGTCAGACCCCACATGGTTATAACAAGGCTAAGGTTTGCACAAAATAGATTAATTGGGTTAAAATATTGTCTTTATTATTTGGTTCAGAAGTTATTGAATTGGTGTATTGTAAATTGTGATCTTATTATTATATAAACCTGATTGAATATTAAAGCCTTAAGAGTCAAGTATTACCTACAGGGTCCTAGGCACTAGCTGGATGAATGATTGTGGGGGTGTGTAAAGCACTGCATGTGAGCAAGATGTTGCTGCTAGCTGGGAGAGAATAACAAGAGCCCGCTGGGACATGGTGATGCCAGACGGTACAGGCTCAAGAACATGGCCCTGTGAGAAAGGGAATTTGTGGAGTAAATTCATTATTTATATGATATCTTGGTAGATTTCTGTATATTGAACCATCCCTGTGTCCCTTAGATGAAGGCCTCTTGACCATGATAAATAATATTTTTGATGTGTTCCTCAATTTAGCTTCTGAGTATTTTATTGAATATGTTTCAATCTATGTTCATAAAAAAAATTGTTAAGTCTCTGTGTGGTTTAGATGTCAGAGTGCTTGTGGCTTCATAGAATGAGTTTGACAGTGTTTCTTCTGTTCTATTTTGTGGAAAAGTTTGAAAACTAAAGTTTTTGGAACATCTAGTAGAATTCTGCATTAAAACCATCTGGTCCTGGACTTTTTGTTGTTGTTGTTGTTGCTGCTGCTGCTGCTGCTGAGAGAATTTTAATGACTGCTTCTACTTCTTTAGGGGTTGCAGAGTTGTTTAAATAATTTACTTGATCTTGATTTCACTTTGGCAAGTAGTATCTGTCTAGAAAAAAATCCATTTCATTAAGATTTTCCAGTTTTGTGAAATGCAGGTTTTTGAAGTAAGACCTTATAATTCTTTCAATTTCCTCAGTGTCTGTTGTTATGTCTCCATTTTCATTTCTGATTCTGTTTATTTAGATACTATCACTTTATTTTCTGGTTAATTTGGCTGAGGATTTTACTACATTGTTAATTTTCTGAAAAAACCAGCTATTGATTTTGTTGATTCTTTGTATTGTTTTCTTTATTTCTAATTGATTGATTTCAGTCCTGATTTTCATTATTTTCTCCCTTCTACTCCTCTTTTGTGTGCTTGCTTTTTTTTTTTCTTGAGTGACCAAGTGTTCTTTTAGACTGCTGATATAAGAAATTTCTAACTTATTTAGGGAGGCACTTAGTGCTTTGAACTTTCCTCTTAGCACTGCTTTCATTATAGCCCATAAATTTAGGTATGTTGTGCCTTCATTTTCATTGAAGTTAGAAAGTCTTTAATTTATTTCTCTATTTCTTCCCTGACACAGAGATCACTGAGTAGAGAGTTGTTCAATTTTCATAATTATGTAAGTTTTATGATATTTATATTGTTGTTGAGGTCCAGCTTTCATCCATGGTGGTCTGAAAACCTGCACAGTGTTGTTTCAACTTTCTTGGCTTTGGTCCCTGGATGTTCCTGTTGTAGTAGGTAACAGAAGTGGGGCTAACTTTGATTGTCCTAATGTGGCATGCCTCTGATGGGTATCCTTGCACTGTATGGTTCAAATCTGCAGGTCTGTTTGGTTAAGGATCAGTGAGTTTGTATGGTTCAGGAGTTGTAGATCAGATGAAAGTGGGGAAAGAAGGGGCAAGAGAATGGAGATCCATCTGAGCTATCAGGCTGCTCAGGGCAGCAATCTGGGAAAATGGGTGAGGGAAGACAAGCTTATCTGGCTCAATGAATCTGATGGTGGTGGCAGGAGAGGTAGCTATAAAATGTAGGCTCGCTCCATAGCAGGCTGTCAGGGCAGCTAAGCTTGCTCCTGAAGACTCAGCAAGCAGAGAAGATGGGTGTGGGTAGGGAAGCTTATCTGTATGTTTCAGGATTCAGAAGTCTGCTGAAGGTAGGCAGAGAAATTGAGGGAGAATGGAAGTCCCCCTGGGATCAGTTTTGTATTCTTAATGAATCATAAGTACCCTGGGGATACTGGCACGATTCTGTTAATATAAGAAATGACTACTTGTACATGGTAGCTAGAGCCACTGGTAAGCATTGTTTAATTGTATAACACCCACATTCAGAACTGAAATTAATGGAGACAGTGAAAATCAATGTCTATGGACTTTAATAATACTCATTTTTACAAAGTATAATACTGTCAATTGGGCATTCTTTCTGCATTAATCTGTAGATTTAAAAAACAATCCCAAACTCTCCAGTTTCCTCTTAAGAAAATCTCTAGACTGACTTACAAATTTTTTTTGTAAAACAAAAAAAAAAAAAAATCAGATTGAAGCCTAAGAATATCAGCTTTCAAAAACAACCACAATGCCATAAGTTGCTGCTGCCTTTCTGAAACGCCCACTCTAAGTTTTCAGGTTTTGAATACTTGCGCCCTACATGCTGGCTACTTGGGGAAGATTAGGAAGTGTCTGCTTGCTGGAGGAAGTATGTCATTGGGAGTGGGCTTTGAGATTTCTAAAGGCTTGCATCAATAGCTCTGTTATCTTCTTGTTTGAATTTGAGGTATGATCTCTCAGATACTGCTACAGCCAACATGCCTGCTGCTTGCTGCCATACTGCTAGAATATGATGGTCTCCTTTCCTACTAAAACTGTAATAATGATAATGATAATAATAATGATGATAATAATAATAATAATAATAATAATAATCCTCTCCTTCTAGAAGTAGTCTTGGTTATGGTTTTTTTTATCACAGCACTAGAAAAGTAACTAAAGTGTATTCTAACCATCAATTTAGGCAAATTATCAAAGAAACTGAACAAAAAATTCTGAAAGTAATCTACCTATACAGTCAATTCATTTTTGCCACCAGCCACTCATCACTACGGTTAGAGAAAACCTAATTGGGTCTTAGAAATAAATGCAGTGATATATCTTTATGACTTTAAATTTGATAATAGATTCTTATATATTATTTTAAATACTTTTAATTACTTTAAAATTAATTTGTTTTAATTATTTTAAAATATTTCAAAATAATTATTTTAAAATTTTATTTTAAAAATAAATTTTTAGTAAAAAATCAGGCAGGATAGACTACATTAACATTAAATATTTTACTCCTAAAAAGTCATTGTAAAAAATAACAAAGCAGCTTATACAAAAGGAGACAATATTTGCCTACTAGGCACAGATAAGAATCTGGTATTAGTCCATCCAGTTTCCATCAGCACCTAGAGCAGATCCTTTGCCAGAGGTTTCCAAGCACAAATAGCACAAGGAGGGAGCTAGCATCCCAGGAATATAGAAAGGTCTATGAGTGCAGCTAAGACTACCATTGCCGCTTAAAGGAATTGAGCCCAGAACTCTCAGGACACAGGAACCAAAAAGCTGACCAGAACAGGAGTCTTCTGGTTTCTGTCTGCACCCAGAAGTGATCCTGTGCCACAGAGCTACATGCACAAATACCGCCAGGAGAGAGATGGTCTCCCAGGAGTGCCTATACACCTGAGAACACAGGAAAGACCACCACTCCTCTTCAGATTTCTGAGTCAAGATGAACCTTTACAGAACCATCAGGACAAAGGAACCAACTATCAACTGGGGACAGGACCCTTCTGGTCTCTTTCTGCACCACAGAACTGACTGTGTACCACAGCCTCCATACCTAAATTACTCCCAGAGAGAACTGGTCTTCCAGGAGTACTGACACAGCGGCTTGCAGGACAAGAAGTCACAGTTAGAGACAGCAAGACCAGCTAACAGTAGAGATAACCAGATGGCAAAAGCAAACACAAGAACATAAGCAACAGAAGCCAAGGCTACTTAGCATCATCAGAACCCAGTTCTCCCACCACAGCAAGCCCTGAATACCCCCAACACACCAGAAAAGCAAGATTCTGATTTAAAATCACATCTCATAATGATTATAGAGGAATTTCAGAAGAACATAAATAACTGCCTTAAAGAAAAACAAGAGAATACAGGTAAACAGGTAGAAGACATTAAAGTAGAAACACAAAAATACCTTAAAAATTGCAGGTAAACACAACCAAACAGGTAAAGGAACTGAACAAAAATCATCCAGGATCTAAAAATGGAAATATAAACAATAAAGAAATCACAAAGGGAGACAATCCTGGAGATAGAAAGCTTAGGAAAGAGATCAGGAGTCATAGATGCAAATGTCACAAACAGAATACAAGAAATAGAAGAAAGAATCTTGGGTGCAGAAGATACCATAGAAAACATTAACAGTACAGACAATGAAAATGCAAAATGCAAAAAGCTCCTAACCCAAAACATCCAGGAAATCCAGGACACAATGAGAAGACCAAAGCTAAGGATAATAGGTATAGAAGAGAGTGAAGATTCCCAACTTAAAGGGCCAATAAATATCTTCAACAAAATTATAGAAGAAAACCGCCCTAACCTAAAGAAAGAGATGTCCAAGAACATGTAAAAAGCTTACAGAACTCCAATAGATTGGACCAGAAAAGAAATTCCTTCTGTCACATAATAATCAAAACATCAAATGCACTAAACAAAGAAAGAATATTAAAAGCAGTAAAGGGAAAAGGTCAAGTAACTTACAAAGGCAGATCTATCAGAATTACACCAGACTTCTCACCAGAGTCTATGAAAGCTAGAAGATCCTGGGCAGATCTCATACAGATCATAAGAGAACACAAATGCCAGTCAAGACTACCATACCCAACAAACCTCTCAATTAACATAGATGCAGAAACCAAGATATTCCATGACAAAAGCAAATTTATATACTATCTTTCCACAAAGTCAGCACTTCAAAGGATAATAAATGGAAAACACCAAAACAAGGAGGGAAACTATACCCTAGAAAAAGCAAGAAAGTAATCTTCTTTCAACAAACCCAAAGGACAATAACTCTACAAACAATAATAACATCAAAAATAACAGGGAGCAACAATCACTATTCTGTAATATCTCTTAACTTCAAAGGACTCAATTCCCCTATAAAAAGACATAGACTAACAGACTAGATACATAAACAGGACCCAGTTTGCTACATACAGGAAAAAGACCTCAGTGCCAAAACAAACATTACCTCAGATTAAAGAGCTAGAAAACAGTTTTCTAAGCAAATGGTCCCAAGAAACAAGTAGCCATCCTAATATTGGATAAAATCAATTTTCAACCAAAAGTCATCAAAAAAGATAAGGAAGGACACTTTATACTCATCAAAGGAAAAATCTACCAAGAAGAACTCTCACGTTTGAGCATCTATACTCCAAATGCAAGGGCAACCAAATTCATAAAAGAAATTTTTCTAAAGATAAAGGAGCACATTGCACCTCACACATTAATTGTGGGGGACTTCAATACCCCACTCTCATCAACAGACAGATCAGGGAAATACAAACTAAACAGAGACACGGTGAAACTAACAGAAGTTATGAACCAAATGGACCTAACAGATATCTTTAGAACATTTCATCCTAAAACAAAAGAATGTACCTTCTTCTCAGCACCTCATGGTACCATCTCCAAAACTGACCATGTAATCAGTCACAAATCAGACCTCAACAGATATAAGAATAATGAAATAATCCCATGCCTCCTATCAGATCACTACAGATTAAGGCTGGTCTTTAATAGCAACAAAAACAACAGAAAACCCTGATATACTTAGAAGTGAACACTGCTCTACTGAATGATAACTTGGGCAAGGAAGAAATAAAGATAGATATTCAACACTTTTTAAAATTTAATGAAAATGAACGTACAACATACCCAAATTTTGCGACACTATGAAAGCAATGCTAAGAAGAAAACTCACAGCTGTGAGTGCCTCGAAAAAGAAACTGGGAAAGCATACACTAGTAGTTTAACAACACAAGTGAAAACTCTAGAACAACAACAACAAAAAAGCAAATTCATCCAAGAGGAGTAGATAACAGGAAATAATCAAACTCAGGATTGAAATCAACCAGGTAAAACTAAAAAGAATTATACAAAAAAAAAAAAAATCAATAAAACCAGGAGCTGGTTCTTTGAGAAAATCAGCAAGATAGATAAATCCTTAGCCAGACTAATCAGAGGGCACAGAGACGGTATCCAAGTTAATAAAATCTGAAATGAAAAGGGAATAGAAACTGAGGAAATTCAAAATATCATCAGATCATCCTACAAAAGCTTCTATACTCAACAAAACTGTAAAATCTGGATGAAATGAACAATTTTCTAGACAGATATCAAATTGTGGAGAGCGGCAGCATGCTGCTCTTAGCGCTCTCCATGGTAACCACCAGCCCGAGAATGGTGCCGGTCTCTGCCTTCCAACAGCGAGCGCTCTCCATGGTAAACAACTCCTTATTTGGGCATGAGATGGCACGATTGTCTGGCAAGATCTGGTGACCAAACAGGGACCTATGGAGAGGTGATACGTGGCTTTCGATGATTGGCATGTACTAGTGCTTATAAGCCCGAACCCAGGAGGGGTCAGGGTCACTGCCTGGAAAGAAGCAACTCCTGAATAAACCGCCTTGAGAAGGAACCTAGTTGTCCTGCGTTTGTTGGGGACTGCACCGGACATCAAATACCAAAGGTAAATCAGATAAACCATCAAAACTGTCCCATAATCCCAAAGAAATAGAAGCCGTCATTAAAAGTCTCCCAACAAAAAAAAAAAAAAAAAAA
>JADRCD010194264.1:0-10728 GCA_019843815.1 Montemys delectorum | reverse complement strand
GTTTTCTTAATTAGTGATTGGTGGGGAAACGCCCAGTTCATTGTGGGTGGTGTCATTCCTGGACTGGTGGTCCTGGGTTCTATAAGAACGTAGGCTGAGTAAGCCACAAGGAGCAAGCCACTAAGCAGAATCTGTCCATGGCCTTTGCATCAGCTCCTGCCTACAGGTTTAGACCTCTTGGGTTCCTGTTCTGACCTCCTTTGATTATGAACTGTGATGTGAAACCTTAAGCAGAATAAGCCCTTGCGCTCTCAAGTTTCTTTGGTCATGGTGCTTCATCCCAGCAAGAGTAACCCCAACTTAGCCAACAGGTATTTGTGCTCACATACATACATACATACTCATATACCACACACATTACTCCTCCCACTCTTGCACAGACAGCCATTGAACAGTCCTCTCCAAGGATTTTTCTCATTGATCACAGAATTTCTAGTATTGGACCTGGCATTGAGTTGATGATTGAGTTATGGGGCATACAAGGTGGTGATAGACCTGGAGAGGGCACACCAATACTTCAGGCATGGCTTGGGGAGGAAAAAGAGGGTGAGAAAAGTCAGTTCAAAACAAGCCCTAGGAAACATCTTCTGGTCTTCAGGGATGATGCTGTAAGCAGGGGTTGCTGATACAAGCTCAGGTTCTTCATAAAAGAAGCTGTGACTGATTGTGGTCTCAGATACATAAGCAGCTCAATGCCCAGTGCTGGGACATCATGCTACAGTCAGGTGCACTTGTCAAAAAGGGAACCACACACATGGTTGAGTCTCACTGAAGGGGGCAAGTTTACACAGATCACCATGGTGGGGGTGTTCAGTCAGGATGCAAGAATGTCCTTCACAAAAGTGAGAAGACATTGTCTCTTTGTGACCTTGGGATTCTCTACTGTGTCCTGTGTACCTCATGGACTACAGGCTTGCTTATCATATCTTGTATTCACAAATCTTGAACTTGAGGTTCACTTTGCAGAGACCATGGTGAACACATCAAGGCATTTTCCAGTGGGTGACTCATGTAATGGGATTATTTTGGAAACCAAAGAAGATAGTTCAAAACAAAGAAAACAAGATGCTTGTAGAAATCTGAGCTCTGTGACCATGTGATGAGTTGAGGTAGAGAGATTGGGGAGCACATTCAAAACTTGAGTTAAGAGTAGGCAGGTTGTATTTCTAAAGAGGAGGAGCTGGAGTACTTCCTGTCTGTCCACAAAGGGAACACAAACACACATGACACAGGCTAAAACTCTAGCCATTATAAGAAAAATAGTGAATACCCTTCATAAAAACACAAAACTATAGTATGTGTGTATGCACAAGTATATATGGGTGGATCAGTGGGTAGATAAATGGATGAATGGATGGGTGAAAGACAAAGGGATTTTAATAAGGAATCAGCTCACATGGTTGCAGACACTCACCAATTCCAAGATGTTCAGGGAGAACCTTAAGCTGGACCCCAGTAGTGCATATGGGTTAGTCTCCATTTACCTTCAAATGTCAGCAAGTCAGAAAAGTTGGTATATAGTTCTGGTAACAGATATGAGATGCTGAAAGACTAAAGTGTGTAGCTCAAGGTCAATGCAGGAAGAAGCCACTTTGAAGGAGTCAAACAAGGGAGTTCCCACCCACCTGAGGAAGGGTTAGTGCTTTTGTTTCATGAAGACCTTCAAGTTAGGTGCTGACAAGCCACATGAGGAAGGGAAATCGGCTTAAGCTACCAATTAAAGGGTTAGTCTCATCCATAAATATCCAGATGGACATTGTAGCAAATATCTGGGTGATCTAGTCCAGTCAAGTTGATGTATGCAATTGACCACTGCTGTATGCATTTAGGGAAGGGTTCCTGGATGGTTAATATGGATTCTTCTTCAGGAATTGATGCTATCTGGAGTCAATTTCCTTTACTTGTGGATGTAGACTTGTGATAAAGGCTAGTATCATGGTTCACACTGTCAACATGACAGGATCTAGCATCACTTAGGAGACCAACCTCCAGACATGCCTGTGAGGAAGTTTCTAGATTAGGCAACTGTGGTGTGAAGACTCACTGTAATTTTTGGTACTCCTATTCCCTGGTTGAGATCCTGAACTGAATAAAAAAAGAACAAGAAAGCTAAGCACCAGTAAGCACTAGTGTTCATTTCTTTCTGTCTCTCTGCTTCCAGACTGTGGGTGCAATGTGATCAGCTGCCTCAAGCTCCTGCTGCCACGATTTCTTCACCAGAATGGGCTGTAATCTCAACCTGTGAGCCAAACCAAACCCTCCATCCTTAAGAGGTTTTTGTCAATTACTATCTGTCACTTCAACAGTAAGATTTCTCCACTCTTCTCTGAGACAATAGACTTCAAGAGTACATGTTCACATGTCCCCTCAGTTGACCTGAGTTTAACAGGTCCCCACCTCATGCAACCAAGTCTTGGCTCATCCAGTTGCTCCTGCCAAAAGTGCCTTCTGCTCAGCCCACTTGGATGATGTCTACTTTGCCTTCCAGGATTCATGAGTAGAACCTCCTTATCTGGAATCTCCCTTAGGGAGCACAATACGTAAGGTGAAAACAGAGTGACCTGCCCCATCTAATTTCCCACATCAGCTGCTGACACTGTCTGACTTACCTGAAAGCCTTGTTTTGGTCTCCAAATCAATCAATGTGTGCTAGCAGAGTGAGTGCATAGACTTCAAAAACAGCATTGCTTTAGTCAAGAAGTTATGAATCTTCCTCTTTTCTTCCCCTTGTTAACTCTTTAAATGAATGTAACTCCAGCTTAGTTAACCATAGGCTGCTGTCCATGGTGCTACAAGGCATGTCTGATTCCATCTTGAAACACAGTGATCAAGCACCTTCCCTTCTCTTCCATAGTGGATCTTTATGGTTAAGTCATTCATGCTGGTCATTTTTTTCCATGTTGACACAAACTAGGATCATCTGGGAAGAGTGAACCTTCATTGAGAAGATGCTTCCATCTGATTGGCAAGTCTATGGGGCATTCTCTTAATTGGTGATTGATGTGGGTGGGTCCTGCCATTTTGGGTAGTGCCACTTCTGGGAAGGTGGTCTTGGGTTGCACAAGAAAGCAGGATAAGCAAGCTGTTGGAGAGTAAGCCAGTACAGAGGGCTCCTTCATGGCCTCTGTATCAATTCCTGTCTCCAGGTTCCTACCTTGAGCTCCTTCCCTGACTCACCTTCAAGATGGACTCCAGCTATAAGCTGCAATAACCCCCTTTTCTCCTCACATTGCTTTTAGTCCTGATATTTATCACAGCAACAGAAAGCAAACTAAAACACCATATAATTCACTAAAGAAATGAATATATTACACAAGGCAAATGTTTAAAGATTCATGTTCATTTTTCCAGAGTTACATTACTAGTTAATAAAACATTTGGCTGTTAGCTTTGTGCATTTCCCATGAGGATGTGCTGTTTCCTCCTGCTGCTGTCAACTCTAGTACTAGTTGGGGACAGGGCAAACCTATGAATCAGCCTGCCAATCTCTAGACCAGGGTGCAGACAGATGTCAGTAAAAGTTCACAAGCTTCAGTACTAGTTAAGATTTCAACTGGCCTGGGTACTCTGCATTTCCTTTCCAGATGTTCTTTAAAGAGAAGCTGTTGTTGGCATATTTTATGAATTCTGCCTGGAGTAAGAGGTACAGGTTGCAGGTAGTAAAGGGCACAGTCCTCCATCAGGTGGCTGAAATTGAGTTCCAGTTCTGCTGCTTTCTAGTTGTGTGATTTCCCTGCATGCCTTCTGACGCAGTTTCTCCAGTTTCAAAAGAGAGTAATAATGTCTCACTGTTTTCAGGATTGTTAGGTGAATGGTGTGTATGTAAGATGCAAACATAAATTAAATGAATGTCAGCTATTTGAAAACTGAACCTCAAAGAAAAGCCACACCATTTACAAAGTTTCAGAGGCACACATATGACCCAGAGACTAAGATTCAGGACTGGACAACCATGTAAAATCAATCTTGACTCAGAAAAATATAATTTCTCTTTTTGAAATGTTTTCATTTTAAAAATAAAGCTTTATCTTGTGTGTGTATGTGTGTGTGCCTCATGTGCATGCAGGTGCCTGTTGGGGTCAGAAGAGGACATCAGTTGCTCAGACTGTAGTGAGGTACCTGATATGGGTACTGGCAACTAAACTTAGGTCGTCTGAAAAAGCAGGAAGCACTCAACTGCTGAGCCGCCTCTCCAGCCCATTTCAGAAGATTTTAAAATACTTCTTTGCTTTGCATAAAATGCTGGAACCATAATACTCAAAAGCATGTGTTCTGTCACTAGTTTTTAATGACCAAAACACAGAAACGGCTGCCTCCTATTCCACATGCATGTGATCAATGGAGGGCTAAGTCCAGAGACCCAGAGTTCTCATGTGCCTTTGGCCAAAAATAGTGGTTAAACCTGACTTCTTTTGGTTTTTCAGTTATACTGTCATGGCGAGAAACAGATTTAATCCTACGACTCTGATATACATGTGATAGCCCCTTTAAGGGAAATAATGAGAAAGGAACTGAAGCTGAGTGAAGATAGAGTAGGCAACAGTCTGGTGATCGATTATTCATGTCTGCAAAGGAGTAAACATGGGTACATAAGTGCAATGTATTTGAATGGAGTCATCTCTCAAAAAGTCTTTCTAACTCTAAGATGTTTAGAATTTTAAGTTGCTTTAAACCACTACAATGTCTGCTGTAACTTCTAGTTAGGAACAATTTTTTGAACACATTCAACGTAGATCTTTAGGTTTTAGACCAGGCCTCAATGCTTCTTTTTCTCTGCTTCATTATGAGATTTCAACCAAAATAATGAGCTGTCCTCATCCTCATCTAGATCCTGACAGCAACTCCAATGCTTTTAGGATATTCGGTTCCTCCTTTGCTGTCTTCCACTCATGTGTACCATCCTTAAGACTCACTTCTTGATACTTAATTTCTTTATTCCTCCCTCCTTACTAATTCCTACTGCTCAAAAGATAGCTTCACCTTTAACATTTTTAGTTTACCGATTTACCTATTTTGGTGTGTGGTATATCACCCATGTCTGCATCCATCACTCTCCCACTTTATTTCTTGAAACAGGGTCTTTCCATGAACCTAGAGCTCACTGTTTTGGCTAGGCTAGCTGGCTAGCAAACTCCTATGATATATCTGTCTTGATCCCACGATGTTCAGATGACAAACATGCATGGCTGGCTATGCCTGGCTCTGTGTAGATGCTGAGGATTTGAACTAAGGTCCTCTTGCTCCTAAATTAAATTCTCTTGCTCACTCACTGTGGAAACTCTCATCCCTGGCTTCACCTTCTGATTTCTAGAAAACGCAGAGATTAAGTATGAGGATCTCTGCACTTTCTCTTGAGGGGGCAACGGCAGCCATTCTTAGCACCTTTTCCCTCTAGTCTAGAAGAGGGAGATGGCTTCTCCTCGTCCAAGCCAATGCCTTTGCTGTACTCTGAGCAGCCTACTGCTCTCCTGGGGACTTCCTTCATCTCCTCTCTGGTCTTCAGTCTGCCTTTTACCTTTTGTCTCCTGTTGTCACTTTGTCCTTGCATCTCAGCATGATCTTACAAACACCAAGCAAAACTGAAGACTGACTTTGACCTTCTCCTTCGCTCCTTCTCCTCCAACATCTAATCCCATCACCCGCCCCTGCATCTGCTGAAACTGCCTGATTCTCCCTAGGTGTCCACTGAGAGATGAGCTGACCAAGAAAAGGTACCACGGAGGAGTGGCTGAAGGCGCCCATCATTCCTAGGAACATCTGTGGCTCTCCTTTGCCTTTCCCATCTGTGCTGTGGATCCTCCTGTTCTCTTCATTTTTCAAAGCCAGCACTTGGCTTTGGGGATCGTCTCTATCAATGTCTGTTTTGTGAGTCTCTTCTTATAAATTTTCTTCCTTATTTAAAGCCATTTTTCTTTTCCTTTCCTCACTCTCCCTTTCTCTTTTTCCTTCCTTGTTTTGGGATAGAGTTTCATGAATAGTTCAGGTTGGCTTCAAGGTCAGGCTCCTCCTTTCTCAGCTTCCTCAGTGTGGGGATTAAAAGTATGTTACTGTGTACCCAGCATAGTCTAGAATCTTATGGAGCTGGAGAGATGGCTCAGAAGTTAAGAGCACTTGCTGCTTTTACAGAGGACCTGAGTTCCTAGCACCTGTATGGAGGCTCACAACTGTCTGTAATTCTAATTTCAGGAGATCCAACAACCTCTTCTGACCTCTGTAGGCACTGTATGCATGTGGTATAAACATATATACTCTGGGAAAAACTTCCCTCCCCCCAAATAAACCCCAAAACTCATACATTAAAAAAAATAAATCATTTTTTTTACAAAAATAAACTGTATCAATCTTTCTCCTTTTTAGGTGGTTGATTTGCTAGATAGATAAAAATGGGCTCAAATTGCCTGTGCTATAAATTTACTCAGTTCATTTACTTCTTTAAGCTTTCCTTCATTCCTTGGGAACTATTGTGTCTTCCTGATAGTCAGCTATTTTTTTTTATCACTGTTGATCTCTTTCTTTGCCATATTAACATGTCTATATTAAATTATATTTTAAAGTTAATATTGGTATAGCTTTCCAAGTGCTTGAAATGTGCCTGCTAGATCTTTTTATGTGCCTTTCGATTTTCTTTGGGGTTTTATTCCATGCATATTTCTTCTTGGCAGCCTACTAGATGAAAAATACATTCATCAGATCCCCTGGCTTTAAAAAAAAGTGTATACACTTACATTTATTATCACAACTACTGTGCATTTGCAGTTCTTTCTCCATCTTACTCTGGGGTTGCTCTTAACTCTTCACCCCTCTCCTTTTCTACATCCCAACAGATCAGAGATTGACCTATTGGTCAGCTTTATTCTGATAACATTTAGTAACCTCTGGTAAACATCTTAGGCTTTGGAGGCATAAGGCCAAAAGCGGTGATTTCTCATGATGCCCATTTGGCAACAAAGAGACAAATTTCCACAGCAGATTTTGCCTTGTGTGTTTTCATTGCTAATTATGTTAAAGTCATAACACGAAATGGCTCAGTGTAGTAGTACACCCTTAGCAATCTCAGCACAAGAGAATGAGGCCAGAGACATGTCACAAGTTCAAGGCCAGCCTGGGCTACATAACGAGAACCCATTTAAAGAAAGAAATAACAACTAATCATATATAATTATAAGAACAAAACTGAGAACAAGAAGTTTATAATCTGAAATTGATTTGTTTCTCCATGCCCTTTCTGATCACGATTTTTGAGTCCTTGACTTAATCAGTAAATGGCCTTTGCTGACAAGAGAAACACTTGGAAACATTGTTGGTGGCAGCCTTGGTTTCAGTTTTGTGCTCTTATGAAGATAGTCTGTTGTGCTGAGACCATTTGTTAATTTGTTTTCCCCATCATAGCTCCCATGAAACATAAGCAACTATGCCTTAAAGTGTACAAGAGAGAGCAATGAGATGAATATGAAAAAGAGTACATTCTGCACATACCTAAGAGTTTCACAGCACACCTCACTATTGTCTACAGTTAATATACACTAATGAAAAAAGACTGCAAATTACAAATTTGATTTTTTTCTTCTCTTTGGTACGTAAGATTTATTTAGATCATAGAAAAACAGATAGGACACATTTATGTAAGTGACTCTGATGATGTCAGGATATGAGTGACCAAGTCCTGCTCCCTTCAGTTTGCAGTGTGTAGCTACAGAAAAGTCACACTGGTTTGCTCCAGCTTCTCCACTCTGTCCATTGAATGTAGAGGCAATCACATCTCAACAACTGAGCAACCCGACTTGCAGTAGAACTACATTTATGGATACTGAAATTTTAATTTTATGTCATGAAATAGTCTTCTTTATTTGAGTTTCTCTAGCTGGTAAACAACATGAAAATAGGTCAGAGGTAAACTGGAGAAATAACTTTGTATTATGTCCTGATGAATTTTTGCTGGATTGTTTATAGTTTCCTCCATTCTATTGGAAACTATAGACTGGTCTTGTTTAAATTCTAAAATCCTATTTACTAAAGTAGATTCAACTTTTAAAGGATTAATTGTTTTATATGTATGAGTGTTTTGCCTGCATATGTGTGTGTGTGTGTGTGTGTGTGTGTGTGTGTGTGTGTATGTATGTATGTGTGTGTGTATGTATACATGAACCCCTTGTGCATCTGGTGCCCAAGGATGTCAGAAGAGAGCATTGACATTTGTTCTTCCAATGCTGGGAAATGAACAGGGTCTTCTACAACAGCAATAAATACTCTTAACTGCTGAGTCATCTCTCCATCCCCTAAATTAAAGTTACAGAGTGAAAAACAAATGTAACCATATTTAAATTTCAATTTACTCTTACTGGATTGTTCTGTGTCTGCTCAACTATAAGGCACTTGTATTCCCATCTCATGGAGCTGGTCTTTGTAAGAGTCTGTATAAGTCAGGCAGTGGTGACACAGGCCTTTAATACCAGCACTTGGGAGGCAGAGGCAGGTGGATTTCTGAGTTCAAGGCCAGCTGGTCTACAGAGTGAGTTCCAGGACAGTCAGGGCTACACAAAGAAACCCTGTCTGGAAAAACTGGAAAAAAAAAAGAGTCTGCACAACCAACTAACTTCAACTCGGTGAGGTTTAGTAGGCCCAAGCATACAGCATTCCTGACTACTTCCAGTTATTATATAAAAAGGTAATGCAGACAGTATTGGGGATATGGACTTTGGGTCAGACAAAGGAGGCTTTAACTTTTTGTTCCCTTGTCCTCAGGAAGTCACTAAGTTCTGTGAACCACAGGTTTGTCATTTCTTTCTTTCTTTTTTTTGGGGGGGGGAGGAAAGGGTTTATTTGGCTTACTTCCACATTGTTGTTTATCACAAAGGAAGTCAGGACTGGAACTCAAGCAGGTCAGGAAGCAGGAGCTGATGCAGAGGCCATGGAGAGATGTTCCTTACTGGCTTGCTTCTCCTGGCTTGCTCAGCCTGCTCTCTTATAGAACCCAAGACTTCCAGCCCAGGGATGGCACCACCCACAAGGGGCTCTACCCACTTGATCACTGATTGAGAAAATGCTCCACAGCTGGGTCTCATGGAGGCACTTCTCTGTGATAACTCCAGCCTGTGTCAAGTTGACACACAAAACCAGCCAGTACAATTGAGCCCTTGTCAACTTGACACACAAACACATCACTATTAAGCCTCAACCCTTACTTTCTTATTCATCCCCAAGATGTAAAGTCCCACAGTCTTTACATATTAAAAGTTCAGTCTATTTAAAATGTCCAATATCTTTTAAAATTCAAAGTCTCTTAACTGTGGGCTCCACTAAAATACATTCTTCCTTCAAGAGGGAAAAATATCAGGGAACAATCACAATCAAAAGCAAAACCAATGTCTGGGATCCAACTCACAATCTTCTGGGCTCATCCAAGGGCTTGAGTCACCTCTTCAGCTCTGCCCTTTGTAGCACACATCTTGTCTTCTGGGCTACAGATGCCTGTACTCCACTGCTGCTGTCCTTGGTGGTCACTGTATGGTACTGGCATTCCCAAAACACTGCTGTAACTAGGCTTTACCAATAGCCTCTCATAGACTGTCTTCATGGTGCCAAGCCTCAACTCCTTTGCATGACACCTTCAGTCCTGGGCCAGGGCCATCAGTTGCAAACTGAGGCTGCACCTTCACCAATGGCCTTACATGGCCTCTCACTATGCTAAGCCTCAGCTGCTCTTCATGACCCCTTCATGCTGTCAAAACCAGTACCACCTGGGTGACTCTTACACATTACCAAGTCCTGCTGCAGCACAAGATACAACCTTGGCTATCTCTGGAACACAACCTCTTTGTGCTCTCAGAAAACACTCCCCAGAAGATGTCACCTCAATGATGCTGGTCTCTTCTTAATCACCACTAATTTCTTAGCTCCAGCTAACTGGCATCAATACTCCCAGTAATGCAAAGTTTTCACTTTAGTAGTTCTGGTATCTTGTTAATCACAGCTGATACTTCAGCCCCAGATAACCAGAACCACAGAATCTTCACAATCAAAACAACATGGCCCTGATAAGAGTCTTTAATCTTCCCTCTGAAATTTCACAAGCCAGGCCTCCATCTTCTGCACTGTTTTCAACTTGATCTTCTAAGCTCCCACAGACATTCCACAGAGTTTTTAACAGTGGCTCTTCTAGCTCAAAGTTCCAAAGTCCTTCCACAGTCCTCTCCAAAACATGGCCAGGTTGTCACAGGAATACCCCACTCCTGGTACCAATTTGTCTTAGTTAGGGTTTCTATTCCTGTACAAACATCATGACCAAGAAGCAAGTTGGGGAGGAAAGGGTTTATTTGGCTTACACTTCCACATTGCTGTTTATCACCAAGGAAGTCAGGACTAGAACTCAAGCAGGTCAGGAAGCAGGAGCTGATGCAGAGGTCATGGAAGGATGTTCCTTGCTGGCTTGCTTTTCCTGGCTTGCTCAGCCTGCTCTCTTATAGAACTCAAGACTTCCAGCCCAGAGATGACACCACCCACAAGGGGCCCTACCCCCTTGGTCACTAATTGAGAAAATGCCCCACAGCTGGATCTCATGGAGGCACTTCCCCAACTGAAACTCCCTTCTCTGTGATAACTGCAGCCTGTGTCAAGTTGACACACAAAACTAGCCAGTACAGTCAGGATTTCTATTCCTGCACAAACATCATGACCATGAAGTAAGTTGGGGAGGAAAGGGTTTATTTGGCTTACTTCCACATTGCTGTT
>JADRCD010194263.1:10057-54228 GCA_019843815.1 Montemys delectorum | reverse complement strand
ACACACACACACACACACACACACACACACACACACACACACAACTGCAATGTCGAATTTTATGCTATGTATATTTTACCACCATGAGAAATCATTTGATATGGCAGCATTAAGCCAGTGTGGAGCTTCTATGTATATACCCTTGGGTAAACACACAGGTCCCACACACTCACAAAGCTGGCCTTCTACTCACTTGTGCTTAAGGTACATGAACTCTAAGCACACATCTTAATCCTCCGTTGTAGGTTTTTCCAGTGGGTGGTAAGATACTCAAGGGCAACCTACTGACTGGGTTTATTTCCTATTAGACATGCTGGTTGAATTCAACCCTGAGCTAAATCGGAGCTTATTCAGGATATGATTTTTTTTTTTAAAAAAAGCTCATCCTTATTAAAAATAAAATTTGCATACCTCAATATTCATGGATTTTAAATAGAGCATAGTTCATTTTGTTTGGGCAGATGCAGACAGTGATGAAACCAGTACGAAATTTTGATTGGAGACATTTCCACCAACCTGATGTTTCCTGCCTTGTACTCTCGAAACAATCCCCACACCCACAACCCCGGTGCCTGGCAACCTCCCACCCCATTTGTTTTCTAGAAATGACCAAGAGTGGAAATGTTACAATCTATAGTGATTTGTGCCATGACAAGTGTTACCTTTGTGTTTGTGTGTGTGGCATGCATATATACGTGTTATGTGTGTAAACAGGTATGTAGAGGACATATGTTTTTGTATAAGCAGAGATTAATGATCCGATGTGCAATAATTTTTAACTGTATTTTTTATCACAATTATGTGTGTGTGCCCATTTGTGTCACAGCACACATGTGAAGATCAGAGGGCAACTTTTACTAGTCAGTTCTCACCTTCTATCATGTGGGTACTGGAGCTTGAACTCAGCCCATTAAGCTTGGTGGCAAGGGCCTTCAGCTGCTGAGCCATTGTACAGGCCCTCTACTTTATCTTTTGAGAGATTGTGGTCTCTCACCAAACATGAAACTTCTTGATTCAGCCAGACTGGCTTAATAACAAGCTCCAAGGCCCTCCTGTACCCATCATCCTGGTCCTAGGATTACAATGCTGCTGCATACAGCGTTTGATCTGAGTCCTGAGAACACAAAACCAGGTCCTTATACTTGTGTGGCAGGCACTTTGCCCAGTGAACCACCTCCCAAACCTTAAGTATGTTCATTTTATCATCACCATGACACAATGCACGGCAGAAAGGATTCAAGAAAGAGAATATTTGTTTAGTTCAGGTTTCAGAAGTCTTGGTCTATCATGGAGAGGACATGGCAGAGCAAATTCTCACATCAGGACACCCAGAAAGCAAAGCAAAATGATGAGCAGAAGCCAAAGGCAGGACACATCTCCTGTGACCTACTTCCTCCAGTCAGTTCCCCACCACCTGACAATCTACTCATATTTTATATTCAACACTAGATTAAACTGTTTAGTAGGTCAGAGCCCTCATGATTTAATCATCCCTGGAAATGCTCTCGTAGACCCACCCAGAAGGGTGCTTTACAAATCTCCCAGGAGCTTCTCCATCTAGTCAAGTTGACAGTCAAGATGAACCATCACTCCATGTTTCCAGGGCAACATCTTATCACCATCATCAAATCAATCCTTCTCTTGTGAGACAGCAGAAGGTTGGATGTTTGGGTCCTGATATAGGCAAGGTTGCCTTTTAGCCTGGCCTGAATTAATTCTGAAACTGCCCATCGGCTTTTGCTTTCTCCATTATCTGTTGCTTCAAAAAGCTCACCATTGCATTGTGTAGAAGATGAAGTTTGGTGCACAGTAGGAACTCAAGAATACTTCACTGCTGACCACACAATTGCTGACATTGTTACAAACAACAACATTAAGAATGACTATTCCTTACTGTGAAGATGGGGTTGTGGTAGCCCCTTTCTTCTTCAGTTGCCATGGAAATCATATAATACCTCAGAAGCATTTAGCACACTGCTCAGTTCTTGGTAAGCCCTCTGGAACACAGCTGCGATCATTTTCTTGTGAGAAAGCCATTAAGGACCAAATTGTGCCTCCTCCAGTAAGTAGAAGGTATCTCTCGCCCTAATTCTCAAAGAGCTTGGAAGTTAGGTCTGAAAAGGACTCTCTTTAGATTGCTTTCTATAAATCTGGTTTTTACTCACACACAAAAACAAACAAATACCACTCAAGCAGCAACTTGCTTAAAATGTCAGTCTCTGCTGCTCAGGCCAGAGGAGGAGTTCTGTGAAGGCAGATCAGTGAAGGGTTTAGAATGGCCCTTAGCTCCCTCTGGGATTTAGATCTTTGTCTTTGTTGCTTTGAAAGCAGAAAAGCAGTAACAGCTGAGTTACTAGTCATAGACTGGAGAGGGCTATTGAATTCTCAGAACTTTCTGGGGTATTCCAAAGTCAAAGTGACTTTGCTGTACTTGATTCTCAGGTAGTTTGCACTGCAAGGCAGGGGGGAGGGACCAGTCACTGGGGAAAGCAGGAAGTGGTACTAAATGATTACTGGGAGAGAAATTTCTTCTTGGTACAAGAAACAGATTCTGTCCCTAGAGCCATAACCATCACCTCATGGGAAGTAAGGAGAAAGAAGAAGAATAGCAAACATGATAGAACATGCTGGAACATACTGGCAGAAATACTTAAGAAATCAGGGAACATCAGCTGAATACAGATATTTAGTTAAACTTGATCTTGAAGCAGGGTCATTGACATGCCCACACTTTGGAATGATTCTACCCAACATGCCTGGTACTTGTATGGAATTTTCTAGTCAGTGGTTCTGTTCTTGGCTGCTGTCACAGACTGGATATCTTCCCTGGTGGGATGATAGAAAAGCTGTGTTCTTTGCAGACCACTTTTCATTAAGCAAGTGGAGAAGAGACTGAAGACTTTAATGTGCCTCCAAGAGGACAGGTGATAGAGATTACTTCTGATTTGATGCCTTCTCAAGCTGGAGCCCTGCCAGTTTCCACCCTTGCAAAGGAGAATGAGGGAAACGAAAGGAGAGGCTGAACCTCACCATCTCCCTTCAGATCCTAACAAGGGAACAATCCCCCACTTGCAATCAGATAAGGGAAATTATCTCAGTAATAAAAGTCAATTGAGAATCTAAATGAAAAAATCTAATGCTTTTCATGCTGATTTATTTTAGATTAGGAAAAGCTAAAGTAGAAGTAAACACGAAGAGACGGAGCATGGAGACAGAGTCATGGTGGAGAGAGAAAGCGCAAATTTGAGCTATTATAGGTGCTGGGGTTGCATTAACCAGAAAATACACTGTCTGACATTAATTACTGTTGCAAAAAGACTTCAGAAGATTGAAAACAAACATGTATTACCGGTAAAGATCAATCATGCATCTGAGAGCCCTTGCTAAATGGTGGTCCAAGATGACCCAGCTACCCCACCCCACATACTGCCTGCCCCCTAGTGGAACTTTCTTTATTCCCAGGAAATGATATTTTAGTGCTAGAAAGAGTTGCTCTTCATCTCTAACAACATCCATCATTATCTTAAAGATAAGATCCAGCTCCAAACTTACCCCTTGGTCTTAGGTTTTTTTGGGCTACAAGTAGACTTGGGATAATCTTTCCTTTGCTCTGATGACTAATCACCACTGGCAACTTGACTGGATTCAGACTCACTGTATACATACACCATATGTTTATAGATGAGTGTTTCCAGAAGGGTCTAAGAGCATAGAGTAGAGCCACCCAGAATGTGGGTGATGCCATCACATGGGCTGGAGAGCCTAGACAATGAATTTAAAGGGGGGACAAAGGACTAGTGATTCTGGTTTATGCCCTGGTCCACCCACGGCCTGACAATACTACCCTTGGGGGTTGGAGATGAGGTAGTGAGAAATAAATGGCTCAGGCTCTGGGAGCAGGTGAGAACACTGCAGCAAGCTCACCTATGAATTCTTGGGGCACCCTTTATACCCTCCACCAGTGTCCGATTGGTCCCAAGTAAGCATGTCTTCCAAGTGGCATTTCCTGATTGGCTGGCACTGTCTGTGTCGCCAATCTTTAGGCTCTCAGGCAGTCTTCAGTTAGGTCCTCAGGCAGGAGTCGCTTCAGCTTCAGTAGCTGTGCACCCCCGACATTTATGCGGAGGCAGCCACGGCTTTGTCAGTGAGGCCCACTGTTCTTCCTACACAGTATCATTCCTGTCTGCTTTGTGATTGCAGATGTGATGTATTCAACCACCTCATGTTCCTGCTGCTCTGTCTTCCTCACTATGATGGACTCTAAGCCAAGATAAGCCTTTCTTCATCTAAGTTGTCTTTCTCAGCATTGTGTCACAGCAATGAGAAAAGTGACCAAAACCCAGAGTTGTCTGGAGAGGCAGCTGAGGGGGTGGGATGTAGGCAGCTGGGTTTTATATTTAGACTGGAGATTCCCAATCATTTTTTTTTTTTTTACTACTCTCTTCTTCTCTGGGGTGTGAGTTTCAGTGTCCGATTTGTTGGCTTGATGTTTTGCAGGAATTGTCACTGAGTCTATTAGGCAAATGCATGTCATACACCTGTGGACACAGCATTCTAGACACAGAAAGGGAAGCTGGGGTCCAAGAGTGAGCAGGGATGCAATGAGTGTATGAACTAGGCTGGGGGTTGCTTCTGGCTTGGTGCTTAGTAGGTCTGAAATCATCTACTCTGGGAAGATCTGTTTGGGCTACACCTGTAGGAAGCACAGAAAATACTTAGAATCTGAGGAATTGTGATTTTGCATGGTTTTACCATTGTTTGGAATAACATTTTCAAGAACTAGGGCTTCTAACTGAGCAGCAGCAGTAATAATGGACATATGGTGGTGTTTCCTGCTGTATTCATGGTAGATCACAGACATTTCTGCACGTTTACTTGCCATTCATTTGTTCATTTGTTCACTCACTCACTTGTTCTGCTTGTATTTTGGGGGGCATACTGAGTACCTGGGTTGTTGTAGGTTTTGCAATTATAGATGCAAACAAAGAACTGACTGATTTGGGGCTACTTTTCATGGGGCAGAAAATGGAGCACTGATAAATACATTGTATATCTTACATAGTTAAAACCGAGCTCAGGAATGTTTTCTGTAATAAAAGCAGCCATCAGCGGCTGCTCACAGGTGATGACTACAATGGCAAAACTCAGATCTTATCTCTATAAGAGGCTCCGTTGGTTTAAAAAATTCAAGTTTGTTAAGAACTATCCTTTAGACCAAAGGAGCTGAAGGGTTTGCAGCCCCTTAGGATGAACAACAATATGAACTAACTAGTACCCTCAGAGCTCCCAGGGACTCAACCACCAACCAAGGAGTATACATGGTGGGACTGATTGTTCTGGCAGCATGTGTATAGTAGAGGATTGCAAAGTCGATCATCAATGGGAGGAGAAGCCCTTGACCCTGTGAAGGTTCTGGGCTCCAGTGTAGGGGAATGCCAGGGCCAATAAGTGGGAGAAGGTAGGGTGGCAAGCATGGGGAGGGGGGAGGCAACAGGGGTTTGTTCTTGTTGTTTTTGTTTGTTTGTTTTTTGGAAAGGAGAAATCATATGACATGTAAATAAAGAAAATATCTAATAAAAAAAAGAACTATCCTTTAACAAGACGTATTCAGATTAGCTGAGCATTTGAGACATGCTTGTGACATGCCGTAGTGTATAGATGAGCTGAATGTAGCCAGGATCACAGGCACTGTCTTAACAATAACAGATGCCTGGGTTCCATTGTACACACATGCTGTGACCTACAAAGCTATTCTCTGATGTTGGCTAATTCAGATACTTCTGACATTTTGATGTTATGAACTACTCTTCTTGGGAAAAGCTCATGAAAATGAGTGGCCTTTACTAGATTTTTAATCTATTGAAAAAAAAAAAACCCCAAAAACAAAAGTTGGAAGCCGAGGAGGCACAGAGCTGGAATTATTTCATGGAAATGTCAGAGCTGATGGAGTAGAGGGAGCAGGGTGCTGGGATATGAGTAAGAGGCCACTGCTTAGGTTTTCATTAAGACTGTGGGAAACATGGATATGGGATGGTGAGATGCTCAGGAAGGGTAGCCAATAGGAACAGCTGTTAGAAGCCATCTGATAGAGTTGGCAGCATTGCCCCTGAAGATTGACAAACTGAGAAGTGAGTGGGGAACACTGGCTGGCTCCCTTGGGTGGAGAGCAGAAGGTCAAAGACAAGAATGTCTGAGAGGTAGGGGAGTATTGTGGCCCGCGCTATTTTCCCGCCGGCAGGAACACACGGACACACACACAGGATCCTTCTGCAGCAAACCTTTATTACCATGTGGCGAGGAGAGAGCGAGCCCTGGAAAATGCACTGCTTATATACACCCTGGAGTGGCGTGTTCATCTCTGATTGGCTGTTTGCTCATTACCTCATGAGACGCCTCGGGATAGGCTGTGACTTGGCGCTTTCGCTTTCTGGCCCTAGCACATGCGCAGATGGGCTGAGACTTGGTGCGCTCTGGCCCTAGGCACACGCGCAGACTACTTGTTACAGGGAGAAGACACCGGATGCTGGCGCCATCTTGTAATGGAGGCTGCCGGCTCGGGTGCAGCTCTCTACAGAGTATTATTCAATTTAGGAGGCAGATGCAAGTGTTGAAGAAAGTGTGGCTGGACATCCTGATGGACAAGTCTCTAAGTCAAGTTATTAGAGTCTGGAATGCTGTGCTCTGTGCTCCTGGGATAAGGGGTTCTGTTTTTATTTATTTCAACACTCATTTATTCCTTTATCTCCCCTCTTGGCCAATTCTTGTTGAGGGCTATAATGTTCAGCTCTATATTTGAAGCAAGGGATCTGTTGGCAAGCAGTATACAATGTGTTTTATTCTCTCATGGACAACAGTTGAGAAATGGTCAGGTATAACTCCCTGTGGTCCAGTGTATTTACAAAGAAAGGTATGTGTTCCGAAGGAAAAGAATGGTCTGTGGGGATGTACAAATCGTGATCCTTACCTGGTTTTGAAGGTAATGTCAAGAAATATTCACGAGGACAGGTTACATGAACTGAGATACATAGGAAGGCCTAGAAAGCATGTTAAACTCACAAGTACATGAAAAGACCCTGTGGTGGGTATAAGTGTGTATGTACAGTCAGGGGATGAAGAAGATCACAGAGTGTGCCCTGGTGATCTACTGATATGATCAGGAGCAGATATGCAGGGTCCTCTTCATACTGTCTTCATCACAGTGAAAGGGTTGTTCTTCTGTACAAAGGGGTGGCTATGGACAGTCTGTAGAAAGTAGGGCCAAAGCTAAGACTTTCCAGAATGTTATAGGTCTGTCAAGCTCTGGGGTAAGGCTCACTAAAGCAGTTCCAGACTCACCTGCCATTGGGAATCCTTGGATACCCAGTGACCAGAGCTACTTTGGAGAAGTAGGAAATTTATAAAGGGACCTAGTCACATAGTGATTCATCTGCTGGGACATCTGGAATCCTACAGACAGAGAAGCCATCCTCAATCCAAACTAGCACACTGAAGTGTTGCTTACTTCACAGTGGTCCTGAGGCTTTTGACTGAAAACACATCAAAATAAGTAAATAAAGGTGGTGATACATGTGATGTCACATGACACCTGTGATGTCATACCCCAGCTGCAGTGACTTGTTAGACTTGGGAAGTATACACAAAAGTATATATAGAAGTCTCCTTAAAAGAGCCTCACAAACGAGAAGCAGCTCTAAGCCCTAGGTAGGTCCTTGCTTCATCCCTCTACCTCCCAGGAGCATTCAGCTCCACCTGGCTGTTTGGGTTGTGGGTGCTATTGAATTTGACAGTAAATTGTTTTTCAAAACAATACTTGGGACAATTTTTTTTCTCTTGCTGAAAAATATTCATATATTAGCCTGCATTTCTTGTGACACATCTATACTGTGTTTGAGAGTAGACCAGAGAGAAGTTTAGTGGATATGTAAGTATTGTCAGATAGAGTCTGCTTGCCAAATATTAATATGTTGTGATGATGGTGATAGTGATGATGGAGAGACATGGACAGACCTGCACAGTAATCTGTATGAGATAATCTGGAGCAGGTGCATCTAATCTGTAGCCCACATTATGCAGCCAGTGCTAGGTACAAATACAGGCCAATAAAAATTGTAAACTTACATAAAGCATGAGATTTATGTGTCTGTGGGTACATGTATACGTATTGTTGTGTCTATGTGCATGTTCATGTATGTGTATGCACATATAGAGGCAAGGGGTCAGTGTCTGGTCTACCTAAATCACTTTCTACTGGACCTAGAGCTTGGTGATTTGACTGGAATGGATGACCAGCAAGCCTTGGGAATCTTGTTTCTATCTCCCCAGCACAGAGATTATTGGCACGTGCTGCCTTGCTTGTCTTTACGGGAGTGCTAGAATCTGAATTCAGGCCTGCTTGCTTAGTGTCTCAGTTCACACGGGAGCCATGTCCCAGGCCCAGTGTGAGATTTTAGTGTGTGTGTGTGTGTGTGTGTGTGTGTGTGTGTGTGTGTGTGGTATGTGTTTGGGGTAACTTGATGCATGGTTCCTGATAGTGAACTTTATAGAGGACTACACCCTGTTGCAATGTCAAATAAAGTTGGACCTGCCTCTTGAAGTCTCACTGTCACCATAACCAGGGTCCACAATGTCACCCACAGCAACTGCTTTCACAAAGACTAGCAAAGACTTTCAACCATTTGCTCCTGGAGGAGAAAATCAGCATGATAATACACTTATAGACAACACAACCCTTTTGTGGACATTAATCTTATTTTTATTGGACTTTAAAAGCTAATTCTTGGAATTTAATTGCTCAGTTAATCGATTTACCAATATGTATTGAATGTTCAGGTTTAGCATCCACCCAGCACTGGGAGGTGGTTCTTAGATATACTAAAAATATCCACCCAGAATCAATATTGGTTGATTTCACACACACCCTTCGTTCCTCTCTCCTTCCCTTTCTCCCTTCCTTCCCTCTTGGGCCCTTTGAAGTCATCAGAACCATGCTTTATTTCATTGGCAGTACTAACCTGAGAGATAATGGAGATGTATTCATAGCATTGTCTGGTTCTCTCTTGCAGGAAAGGTCAGGTCCCAGAGATGTTCTTAGTTTTTAAAAGAATTATTCTTACACTCAATTCCCTCTCTCTCTCCCCCTCTCTCTTTATCTCTCTCCCCCTCTCCCTCTCTTTCTCTCCCCTTCTCCCTCTACCTCTCCCTCTCTCTCTCCTCTTCTCTCTTTCCCTTCCCCTCTCCCTCCCTCTCTTTCCCCCCTCTCTTCTCTCTCTTCATCCCTCTGTGTGTATATATGTGTTTCATGTGTTTGTGTATGTGTGAATACAGACATGCATGTGCCACAGTGCATGTGTGAAGGGCAGAGGACAACCTCTGGTATCAGTCCTTACCTCCCATCTTGTTTGAGCAGGGATCTTTTTGTTGGTCACTGTTGTGTGTGCTAAGTTAGGTGGCCTGGGCATTTTTGGAATTCTCCTGTCTCTGCCTCCAATCTTTCCAGAGAAGCACAGGGGATGATAGATGCTCTCAACTATGCTCAACTGAACATGTAGTCTGAAGATCTGACTCAGGGTGCCAGGCTGTAAAGCATATGCTTTACCCACTGAGCCATCTCTCCAGCACTGATGTATGTTATTGGTCACGCAAGAAAACATAGAACCAGAAAAGTTTCTGTTCTTTTCCAGATGAAGAGTTGGCTCTTCTCATTTCCCAAAGATGACTTTGCTTGGAAAAGAAATGAAACTTTTCCAAGAGCAGGTAAAGGCTGGGCCTCTCAGGTCCCCACCCCCATCTCCCTTCCTCTGCCTTAGTAATAATGAAATATATCTGGAACCCACTTTACATCCAAACGTGAAGTGCTAAGAAGCTAAGAGGCTGACTGGAATGTCTAGTTTTCAGGCTTTTTAGGCCAGCAGTCTCTGAAAAGCCAACAAAATAGAATCACTGGTCACCCCAAGTGCCATCCCTGGATCCCATGGTGAGCATAGGTCACCAAAACTGTATGTGTAGAGTCAGGTCAGGACAGAATCAGATTCTACCAGGTCTGAGGAACAGGGACAACGCACAACATTTTCAGAATGTGATGGGTGCAGCTCAAATATAGAAATGACAGTGGTGTGCCCATAAATCATTTTTATGAGGCTTAAACTCATAGTCACCACATTGTAAAAACAGGAGGTGAGACGGTTACAGTTCATAACGTTTATGAAGTTTGTTAATGTAAATTATGTGAAGAGAGCTCCCCACCACTTCCTTCCTGGTAGAAATCATATGGATTTAGGTCAAATGTTTTGATGGTCCTGAATAATAAGCCTATTGGGTTAATAAAATATTCAATTCAGAGACTCAAGCAAAAACAAATTCTAAAAGAATGTTTTAATGTTGCATATTATGGCTTTGAATCCTCATTTTGATATTAATTCCTAAGCTTGCCACATGAATAGCTGTAGATGCAAAGTAGGTATGTGTTTGTATAAATGCGTATGCATCTATAATAGATGTGTGTTCGTTATATACCGTAACTGTCTGTCCCCATATATATAGTTTCTTTCCACTATCTGCTACTGTCTGACTATACAAAAGATATCGGGCACCTGAATTTCTTTTTTAACCAGCATAGTCAACCCAAGCCAAAAATGTTATTAGAAGGAAGCCTTCATACTTAATCCTCTCTGGAAGCCCCAGAGCATCGTTTACGGGTTGTTCTTTAATAATGGCAGATATTTAGTTTGGGACCATATAAAAATGTAGCCAAGAAGCTGCCCGGGGTCAGAACGTCACTCACTCTATTGATAGATGATTCTGCCTGGACAGCAAATGCCAGCCCAGGAAGCAGAGCTGGCCATCAGCAGCTCTGGGGAGTTTGAGAACATTGAGAGGAGTAATGCATTGTTCCCAGGACAGCCATGGTGTCTGTGAGAGCACTGGGCAGCTGAAGTGTGCGCATGTGGTACTATGTCTCAGAAATGGGTCAGCTCAGGGGGAGCTAATTAGGCTTTCTGTAGAGGATGCTGCTCCAGAGAAGCCAAGTCTGATGACTAGAGAATGTGCCCAAGATATTCTGGGTGCCTCAGTAGAAGTGGGAAACTCAGCCGGAGATACTGGCTGTGGAGTATCGCAGAGATCACTGCTTAGATGTGACCTTGATCTTATCATATACCATGAAACTAATTTAGAGATATGGTAATTACTTTTTGTCCATGTGATCAAAAGTTTCAGAAAAAATAACTTGTTTTCGCATATGGTTCTAGAAGATTAGAGTTCATAATGGTGGGGGAGGCCTAGACACCCAGAGCAGGAGGCTGAGGAATCAAATCTTTAACAATAGTTATAAGGCAGAGAGAGTGAATTGTAAGTGGGATGGGCTATGAACTCTCAAAGCCCACCCCCAGCAATATACTTCTGTACATCTCCTAAGGGGTTCATAAATTCCTCAGACAGTGCCATCTACTGGGACCAGGTGTTCAAATACCTGAGCCTACAGGGAGATCTCTCATTCTAACTACCACCATCTATATGAAGCAAAGTTGGCATTAATGAAAAAATGAGAGTAGCCACCAAAGAGTGAGTGTGTATTTCCCTAGAAACAATCATCCTTAGGTATCTTTATACTAGCAATATATCTGATTTTGAAGTCACAAAAATGTTTCAGGATATACTTTACAATCAGGTTTAACATTTAAAAGTTAAGTAACATTTAAGTCAAATAATGAGCTGGTTTGTGTATTTCTCATCTCTTAATAATTTCCTTTGTGATAGAGGCTGTAAGAAAGGGTTATGAAGTGAATTGTTTAGGTGTATGGGTAGGAAAGGGGCACAGATGAGACTTAGCTCAAAGGTCACATATGTTGAATTTGTGAGATTGGAATACCTCATGCAAAAACTGTTGTGACATCTGCTATAGATGTCCAGGAAATAGGAACAGGTTGATGTAGTGTTTAAGGCAGGGTTAAAAAAATTTTAAATTAAAAAAATTAAAATTATTTATATATCTTTTAAAAATTTATCTCTCTGACTGTGGAAAGGTATGCTTGTGATGGTGTATGAGTAAATGTCAGAGGACAGCTGTCAGAGTTGGTTCTGTCCTTCTGCAACATGGATTCTGGAGATCAAACTCATACTGTCAGGCTTGGTTGCAAGGATCCATTCTTGGTGTGCCATCTTGTTGGTCTGGATTACTTTTTTGTGCAGGATGATGGGAGGTAACATCAGGAAGGCAGCTGAGATTCATGCAGGAAGAAATGGGATTTGGGAAGTGTGTATGGCTGGGAACCCAATGAAATCTGCATATATAGCTGGGAAGAGACCAGTTTTCTCCGCTGTGCTTTCCTGCTTGAGATATCTCTCATGCCAGTGGTGGACTTAGCCATCAACTAGACCTTCCATTTCCTCACTTATTGGGTCCCTTAGGCAGGAGGCATGGGGGATAAGATTTTTTGGTGTCTGTGGGGCTGCTCTAAAGCTCAGTGTTAAGGGGGTATCTCCTGCTATAAAAGCTTGATCAGGGGTATGGAGTCATTTGGTAGCAAAGGCCTGATGCTCAGGCAGGAAGACTCAAGTGAATATAGCTTGGTATCTTTAGTCCCCATTAGCACCATGTAACCATTCAGTGATTCGAAATTCCATCCTGTGAGGATGGATAGTTGAAGCCTTATGGTTAAATTGCCTTCTTGGCAAGGCCTTGAGAATCTGTTGGCCTGAGTAAAACTTCAGTTTCCTATGATTAATAGGATCTGAACACGAAGGGAGAAAAAGTGTGGGAAAGATGACTATTTCTATCCGAACTAACATCTGCTTTTCAAATTGGGAGATGGTAGAAAGCCCCTTTCCAAGTCCAACTCTGTATGTTCTAGAAGAGTCCCTTTGCCACTCACTCATTGCCTTGTGACATGCCTGCAGGTAAGGCTGCAGGTGTTAGGAAGGAGCTGCTGGGGTGCCTAGCTGGCTCACACCAGGGAAACAGGTTAGCAGCAATGTAAGCAAGGGGACAGATGAAGGTCACTTGGACTTCCGATCATTGATTTTGGTGGCTTAGGGAGGAAAGAGGTGGGTGGCAGCATGAATTTTCTCCTTCCTGATCAATTAGGGCCAGCTTTTACAATTGGCAGTTTTTAAAGGCTGGGTCTGTGATGGATGAGAAGGATTAAGTCTTTATAGTTCACATACACAAGGAGAATAACCGATTCTTTGTCAAGCTTTCAGAAGAGCAGAGCTTCACCATCTTTCTAACGAAAAGTTTTTAACTTTGGGGTATGAACGGAACAGTAGTCCAGACTGCATACAAATCCTTGGTTCTGATTTGAGGACTATTGCCACATTCTCTATAGCTAGAATGCCAGAGCAGCTCTTTTCCAGAGAACACTATGCGAGCTCAGCTTCTTTCTCTATGAGCAGGATCAGAAGGCCCAGGAGTGGACCTGTTGGCCTTCCCTAACCCTTGCCAATCATGAGGTCCTTCCTGCTGTAGGTGAGTGTGGTGTTTGTTTATTTTATATAGAAGCCATTTTGTTCAGTCTTCCTCACCACCTTTCTACCCATGGGTGATTCTCTGACCACTAGGAGAACTCATATGTTGAATAGCTTACAAGAACATATTCAATCAACACAACTTCCTTGGGTAAAATTTATATCAGTTCCTAGAGGACAAAACAGGAACTCCTGGGCATAGGACACAGCTCTCCATCCTGACCCCTCATTTGTGCTTCTAAATTATTCTCCAATCTCATCACCATATGACCATTGCACTTTCCACCACCATCTCTCTCTGTGCACAGGGGCTCCTCTGCTTCACGGCTCCTGTTTGGCTTCTCCAGGGAGTTTTGTCTGTTCCCACTATCTCCTAGTTCACTGTGTTCATTGATCGTCCTGCCTTCAATCTAATGGGAATTGCAGAGCAGGCACCTCCCTTTCCTCCTTGTTATATCCTCAAGTTGGACTAATGTGTCCAAGTCATTCAGTAGATTGAATGGCAGGATTGATATGAAGCAGCTTCTTGGAGACATTTCTATGGGAAGGGATCTTACCGACGAACCCTGCCAAGTCTCAGGGATGAGCAGGGATGGAATGAGATGGTGGGGTGGTGGTTCTGAGTCTGGCAAGGAAAATGTCTGCTTTTGAGTTTTGCCAGGACTCTTTTGCGTGCTTATTAAGAAACACCTAACTGTCACCGGTTCCCTTTGTCAACAGTGATGGGGGCTGTTTCAGGTCTGCTGGGCATGAAGCTCTATGCAGTGTCCACCTTGTTCTGAGCAGTAGGTGGGGGGAGGTGCTTCTGCTTTTCTGGCCACTTTGACAAAATATCTGCTGCTATTTCCCCAAAAGAGGCCTAAGGAGACAGATGTGAGCTGCTTATTGTACCTATCAGGTAGGTCATTTCTTGGCAAGGGCACATCTCTGTCTCCCAGGACTGTGTGACAGCCCTATCTGTCCTGCCATGAAGAACGATGAGGCCTGTGTCCCTTCCTGAATCCCACACACTGGCTGTCTGAACCTTGCCCTTCTGTTTTGCCACAGTCCCCTATAAACAGTGTGGTGAGCAGTTCTCTCTGCTCTGTGAGAGTTTCTCTCTGTAGTTTCATCTTGGCCTTTATCAACTAGCACATAATCTAATTTTAAGAATAATTGGTAAAATCCCATACTATGCAGAGCTCACCTCTGACTCCCAGCTCCAGATTTGTCTCAAGCAGAGCCATGGTTAGAGGTTTCAGTGTTTCCTCTGAACCTCACCAAAGCTTGCTTCGGCTTTGGGAAGGCAGAGAGGTATGTGGCCATTTGGGGCCTTAACAAGAGCTGGGGGTTTGAGGGTGAACACGAGGTAGCCAGTTCATGAGGGCTACTGGTTTGTGCTCTTACAGGGCAGCTATTTTTCCTCTATAATTTCTTTCTTTTCCTTTTATAAAAAGAAATATGGTTTTGTTGTTGTTGTTGTCATCGTGATCTTGAGGCAGGCTCTCATTTTGTAGCCCAGGATAACCTAGAACTCACATGTAGCCCAGGCTAACCCTGAACTCATGGTAGTCTTCTTGCCTGAGTTTCCCAAGTGCTATTTACAGTTCAAGCTATGCACCTGCTTTCTACCTGACATTTCAATGCACGTTCTCTCTGACGCACACAAGTCCTGCCTCCACACGGATGCTAGGGCATTAGTGTCCTGAGTGATGGGAAGCTTTCTAGGTTCTTTCTTCAGAGGAAGAGTGCTTGCACCCTTCAGGGAAACATCACCAAGTCCCACCCAGAACCTATGACTTCTGAACCTATAGGTACAGGATCAGAGCACAGAGCTGCCATGAAGAGCACTGTCAAAATCTCTACTTAAAGTCTTCTAGAATATTGTGGTTAGAATGTAAAATGTAACCCTGGGAGATCATGGGTTGGACACTTGGTCCCCAGCTGATGGCACTGTCTGGAAAGGCTGTGGAACCTTTAGTTGGAGAAGGCATGCTGGAAAAAATGGGTCACTGGGGACAGGTTTGAGGTTTTATAGTGCAATCTTTACTTCCTACCTGCATTCTGCTTCCTAGTCTTGGGTCAATGTGACCAGTTGGCTGACATTCCCACCATGACCCCCTCTTTCCCCGCAATGATGGATGGCAACCTTTCTTAAATCAGGAGCCAATGCAAACCCTTCCTCCTTTAAGATTTGGTCAGTTATTTTGTCACAGCATCTAGAAAAGTGACTAGTACATGGGGTTTGCTGCTGTGGTTTTAAGAACTGGAGGGGTAACAGTTGCTAGTCTAGCGATTGCTATTGTGTTGCATAGAGGGGCCATGCAAGGTAGTGTTTAATAAAGGGGTTATCCTAGCCATCTCTTCTTCAGGCCATAGGTGCTTTGGAATTGCGGAATAGCTTGACAAGACACCTGACACTGGACAGAGAAAAATAACACGAAGGATTACTAGAAATCACACACCCTTTCCAGGTCTGTGTGTGATCAGTGTGAAGCTGCACAAGGAGGCATGCCTCCAAATTCACACAGATGCTGCTGGATGGAAACTGCTTATTTGAGTGAAATGTTGTTAATAAGACATAGAGGGAATGGAGTTGGTCATGAACTAAAGTGGAACATGTGTGTGTGTGTGTGTATTATATATACATAAAATATATATTACACAATATATAATTTATATAATATTTAATGTATTTAATTTATAAATTATATGTAAATATATATAAATATACATGTTTATATGTATATATAAATATATATAGATCCATACTATAATATATATATATATATATATATATATATATATATATGTGTGTGTGTGTGTGTGTGTGTGTGTGTGTGTATCCACATGGCCATTTAAATAATTTTTTGCATGAATAAATGCAACATAAGCTTAAAGCAACACATGGGATGCATTTGATCCCCATTGTGATAATTAATGTAACAGTCACAGTAGTATCCACCTTGTTAGAACAAAAAGAATATTTATTGGGCAGTTAAACTATGACAGAGCTGGTGGGGCCTAAGACACCCAGTAAAGTGAGATGCAGATGAAACCAAACCCTCAGCTTACCCTGTGCACCAAAGGTGCTCCTTGCTCGTTTACATCTAGGTATTAACACCAGCAAGCTGCTCCGGAGAAGATCTGTTTCCTGCCTGCACCCTCTCTCTAGTGTAGACCCAAGTCCCTCTCCCTATGCAGGTGAATGGTGTCAAGGGGCAAACGATGAGGGTGATGGGTTCTGCAGGGAGCTCTGAGGCTGGCCAAGAGAGAGTTTGTCAATAGAAGGAGCACAGGAGGGTGTGTTCCTTTGTGGCCTCCAAAAGGATGCCCTGGTGGCTTCACCTGTCCAGAGGTAGACTGTCTTCCCTTTAAGCAGGAGACAGAGAAGAAATAGCTTCTTCTTCAAAGGCACCATGCTTCTTTAGGAAAGCCTGCTCCTATGTCATATGCCTGTCTTGGGCATGAGGGAACGGGATGAATATAAAACCTTCTGGAACATTCCCTGGGCTGGTATTTGACACCTTGCCTCTGATTTCTGTATAGAGAGAAAGGCTCCCGAGTCATATTTTAAGATTCTACTGTGAAGTTTCTTTTCTGAAAACCACCTTGACCATTTGCGGTGAGCGTGGATCACAGAGGGCTGACTTTCCCTAAAGCAGTATATGGTATTTTTAAATGAACTCTTTCAAAGCATGCCCTTATGAGAAGCCAGTGTATAAAACAGATGGAAGCGGAGGGGCTCGGGCTAAAGGGGTCAGTAAGCATTGCCCCAGACAGGCCCTCTCTCCTGGAGAGCATAGCAGTCCAATGGCATGATTTGCATACTGCCCATTACAGTACTGTATGGAGTGAATGGGCCGTTTGAATAAGAATTGATATTTTTTTTCCTTTGGATGTGGAGATGTCCCATAGTTAGCCTGGAGTCCCCTTGGACCTTAGAGGTTATCACCACAGGCTGTCCATTTGACTAAGACATATCACCACTTCCTTATGGATCAGTATACCACTTCCTCACCAGCTCACTTTATTGTCTAGTTTCCTGAATGTGCGTGGGACCTGTAATGGCTCAGGATTATGGAGGAAAGGACGGGTAGAGTTTCAACCCCATATGCCTTGGGTGAGGATGGCAGGAATTGGCTCCCTCCTGCCTTCAGACCTGGCACCATAAAGTCAGCTCCCTCACTGTCAAGCCTAGTAAGAATTTGTTACACAGTTATCAGGCTTCACTCCTTGTTTGACCTTTTAAGATCTACCCCCTACAGCCTCAGAGTATGCAGATAAAGCATCTCCCAACACCCCTGCCCTAGCCAATGGCACACAGCCACACAAACCTTGTCCTAAAGACCCTGGCTACCTACCCAGGGCCATAAATACCCATTTGTCCCCCACCCAAGAAAGCTCTTCCCAGGTGTGTTTTTGCCCCTGCACTCATAACTGACCAAGAGTCAGGCCTGGCTAAGCTCCCTTCCCACCAGTCAGTCCAGTGCACAATAAGCCTGGCTCTCCAGACAGAGAAGCCAGCAAATGTGGTCATCTCAATGCCTCAATCCAGAGCTCTATATAAATCTTCTCTCTTCACGATTAGAAGGCTGCCTTGAAGGTGGGATGGAGGCATGCCTTGTAGAGATGGTGGAGATGTGCTCTGGCTTTTAGCTGCGAGATAGACAAAGCCATCATCTATGATATCTGTGCTTTTAAATTTCTCTTCCTTTTCGGGTCTCTGATAACTTTGCATTAATGATGTGCAGCTTACAGTTTCTTCTAGATCCTTCTTACCCACATTGGCACAAGTCCAGCTCCCCACTCAACTCTGAATGTGGCTTTCCGTGATGCTTCTTACGTGCTTAAGTTTGATTAGTTCTTTTTATGAGATTTAGGAGGTAATCTGTGAGCATGATTAAAGAGCAAGATGGGTTTCTTGGGATGTGTTTGGGGGGTGGGGAGTTGTATTTGAAGATAGGCAGTGTAGGGGCGGGCCAGCTCCCTCCTGAAGCACCATGCATGCAAGTGGGTTTTAGGCTGTGGACTCTGAATACCAGTTAGAGTTTAGGTCAAAGGATAATGTCCTTGCTTTTAGAGATACGAAGGCTGTAGCTACTGATGGTTGAGAGAGACTCATTATAGCTTTTTGGTGTGTTTCCCCGGATGATCCTGAGTCATCGTAATTACTGGCTTTTACATTGTTTGAGGTCAGTCTCTCCACCTGTCAAGACTGCACAGGTGCTCGTGCATGTTTCCTGCTATTGTCTTCTTTTCTGGAGCATTCAGTCTGTATTGCCCTTTGGGGACACTAATAGGTTAGAAGGAGGGAGAGAGATGGAGTGTTGAAGAAGGGCCAGAGGGGAAGGACAACTTGCTAGATGAACTGAGGCGGGGCAATTGTTTTAACATATGGGGATTACAGGAGGGATAAAGCTGGAGGATTGTAGCAGGCACCAGAGACAGACCAGGCTTGGTGTGACCTTGGAAATACCATCTTGTCCAAGGGCCCATCAGAGAGACATGAGCCCAAACTCTGTTCTTCTTTTTCTTTCTCTTCTTCCTCCCTCCACACTGTTCTCCTTGATCCTGGCTCCCACCATCCCCAGCTCCAGGATCACTCTGCTCCTTATCAGAACTTAGCTCAGGCCATCGTATCAGAGCCACTCATCCCTCCTTCCTTTGCTCCCATCTCTAATTCCTCAGCTCATTAAGTGACCACACCATTGTTATTCCCCTCCTCTTCACCAGCAGCATTGGGATTCAGTGCCTGGCAGGACTTGGGTTGTGCTGTTGCATTAGCTCCTGTGGGAACTCAGAGTGGCAAGCTGTGTTCCATTGGTGCCATTGCATCACAGGGTGAAAAGCTCTTCTGCCTTCTTGTTAAAATGGAGCAATAGTCCTCAGGCTGGGGACACTGAAAATTAAATGAGGTCATCCTGGCACAGGGCCTTGGCTATGGTGCAAATGTAGGCAGTAGATAGTTGTATTATCTGCATCTTAAAAGGCAAGAATTGCATTTAGTGTCACATGTTTCAATTTAGGATGACTCTCTAAGGAGTGTTTGAAAGATAAAGAGAAGTTGCAGTCTTCGGAGATGGCTTAGTGGCTTTGAAAGTGAGGACCCGAGTTCAGATTCTCAGAACCCACGTAGTGCTGGGGGTATCAGTATGTGTCTGTGAGCCCAGTGTTCCTATGATGAGATTGGGGGGCAGAGACAGGACAATCCCCAGAAACTCATGGGCCAGCTAGCCTGGAGTATGCAATAGCAAATAATAAATAAATAGCATATTCTAAGTCTCAAATAAAGTGGAAAGCTAGCACCAATACCTAAGGGTGTCCTCTGGTCTACACACATGCACTGACATGTACATGCCTATACTTATAAACACATAGGGACGTGTATCATAACACACACACACACACACACACACACATTCACACATTCACACACTCACACACACGGGAAGAAGAGAGGGAGAGGGAGTGAAGAAAGAGAGATTAGAGCATATAAAGGCATAGCTTGTCTGGGAAGTTCATGGATGACTCTTGGGGACTGGGGACCTCCGACATGTTTAACTTTCCCAGCTGCCAGCATTTATCAAGCCCTGCTCCACTTGGCCCTGTCCCTGGACAGTGCTTTATAGGGCTGCTGGCTCCTGTCTCTACTGAATACTAAGTGTGGTTATGGACTTGCTAATGGAGAGGGTGGTTGTATCTACATAGAATACAAAGTCTGGGCTGCCATAGCACTTGCAAGCTCATCTCAGCACAAACCTCCCATGAGCATCTTTCCTCCATTAAATTTAACTAAAAATTTAAATGGGCAGAATTTTGAATCACTTTGAAAACTTTCCCCCTTTCAAGTCTCTGCATAAAAAGTTGATCTCTTCAGATGTCCACATCTGTCAGACAGCTGGAAGGTCCATCCCCTGCTCTTGCTTTTCACACCTGCCATTTGTCTCTGCACAGGCATTTTCTTGATAATTGAGATGTATGTGGATGAGGCAGGGGCTTCGCTCAAGGATGCCAAAGAAACAGTTCCTGGCCAGCTGCTTTTCCTTCATTAGGATGTGTCTATCAGACACTGCTCATGAGAAATCCTTGCCGGGGGACATCTGCCTGTGTCATCCTATTAACTGGGTTAAGCTGGGCTTCTTGTTCCCTTCCCAAAAGACGAAGTTAGTTCTTAAGAAGCCACTGTCATAAAAGTTTTCACCCTTTACAATTAAGCAGGAAGAGGTCAATGATGGGAGATTAATGCTGTAGTAGTCGGCCTTCATCATTCATGAGCAGTTAGGGCCCTAAATGCTACTTTTGAAGGCTGTTCTGCCTTCCAGTTCTGAGGAGAATGTAATTGTATAGAACACTGGCTGTGTTTGGAATTTTAATTTGTCCATTGGCAGTGTCACAAGATATTCATTTAAGACCTCAGATATTCTTGTGATATGTGCATATTGTGTGTGCATGTGTGTGCGTGTGTGTGTGTGTGTGTGTGTGTGTGTGTGTGTGTGCATGTGTGTGCGGGTATAGGGCATACCCATGTGTACCCTTGTTTATGTAGGTCAAGGGTCAACATTAGGTGTCATTCACAGGAGCTTACATCTTGTATTTTTGAGACAGAGTTTCTTATTAGCCTAGAGCTTGCTAAATAGGCGTGGCTGGCTAGCCAGTGAGTCCTAGGGATCCTCTCATTTATCTTTTGCCACTGCTAAGATTTTAAGTGTGTATTGCCAGAGATGACATTTTTTTTAACCTGGGTTCTGAGGACTGAATTCACGTCCCCATGATTGCCTGGCAACTACTTTACCGGCTGATCTATCTCTGTAGCTCAAGATCTCAGATGCTTACAGAAGGGCCATCCACAGGTGTCTTTGAGGCCAGGTGGGCCACAGGACAGAGCAAATGACTGCCACACAGCTGGGTTAGATACAAAGGAGCATGGCATTTAGAAGAAACATAAGTAACTCAGAGCCCAGCTGCCCTGTGATGACATGGGTGACCAGATGACCTCTTCCCAATGGGAGTCAAGGGTGAGTGGTAGGGTTTACGGGTGAACGTGGCCTCTAAGAAGCTTTAAGAGCATGTGGACATCATGACTGCAGAGATGCCCAAGACATGAGGCCAGCTGCCACCAGAATTGTTCACTAAGCAGAGAAGATTGAACTTCTCCAACTGAGACAATGGGAAGTATCTTCTTGCTTGAGGCTGGCACCCAGTGAGGTTGCCACTGTTTAGATTTCCAGTCACAATCAGAATACACAGAGGGGCCTCAGCAAGAGTCCTAAAACTTCACACAAATAAAGAACCTACACGGTAGTGATTACTTTATAATCATTATCTAGTATCTAGTGTCCTAATTCCACCCACCAACCCACCTATCTATCTATCCACCCACATGCCTACCCACTTATCCACACATCCATCCAACATCTAGTGGATACCAATGTTGTGTAGGGGCTTGAAATTATGTAATTTGGCATTTTGAATCTCTTACAGAAAGTTGGCATCTGGAGGTCTCAGAAATATCAAGGGCAAAGTGATCCTCATAGAAATCTTCTCATTAGCTTTGACCAATAAGAAATCCTTGAGCCACAGAGCAGATGAGTGGGCCCATCCAGGAATAAAAACCATGACTCCTGCCTAACAGATGGAGTTTCCACCAGTCACACAGAGTGACCCATCTTCACAGTAGGAACAGATTTATACCCTCTAGATTGGATGTCATTCTATGCATTTAGCCAAGACATACATTCTATTTATGAAAAAGAGAGTGAGCAGGCCCCATCTTCAGCATCTTGCTAACTGAATCAGTTATATTCACTCCCAACACGAAATGGGTCGTGTCCAGCAAAGAAACGAAAGCTCATGCCCTTCCCTATTAACCTCCTACTCTCTACCTCGAGCTGACAAGAGGTCAAAGTGAACAAGGAGGGATTTTTTTCCCTCCTACCAGTTGATATCTCTGGAGATCAGCCTTAAAACAATAAGTCAGTCAATCAATCAAGCAAACAAACAAACAAGTAAAATCAAATCACTCTGGAGCAAGTTCTGTGCTGGAAGCATGCGTAACAGATCAGAAGCTTGCCTTCTTCCAGGGCTGTCAGCCAATGCCATTGCATTGTTGTCCCATCAATGTGGACCATGGCAAGGGTCTTCCAGTAACTCACTAGGCATGGTACAGTGAGACTCTACCCTAGGAATTTAAACTGCTTCTTTTTCCATTATTATTATTTTTTTAAATCTGCACTCCTGTATGGCCCTACTAAACTTTGGAGCCTTCATTATCTGTAGCAGAATGGCCTTTATCATAGCACCCAGGCAGCTGTGAGATGGAACTGCACTTGCAGACAGCCAGAAGAATTGAGAAGTTTTGACAGCCCCAAGGACAGTTACCCTTTCACTTACAAATCAAGGTTGCATGCTCCTAGTAAAGTTTTTTTTTTTTTTTAAATTGCCAGCACCCATCTACCCAGGAAGCCTGCAGCAATTGCACCAATATAGCTCAGGTTATTGATCCCTATGATGCAGGGCTTCTGCTCCAGGCCTACTGCAGCACTTTCAGCAGATCAGCACAATTGTTCAGAGATCAATCATTATTTCTCCCTATTGGTCCATTTTAATTGTGAAATCAAAGGCGCAGTAATCGCTTTTTAAGTTGGAAGAACATGTGTGAAACCAAGGGAAGATCCGTCATCATGGTAACGAGCCTTTCACATCCAAAGCAAGCTGAGGCTCAGAGTTTCCTGAATTGACTCTATGTGTCCAGCACCCTTGAGCTTAATGGAGGTTGATAGTTAGCAATTTTCCATTGGATGACCTATTTCCCTCGCTCCTTGTCAGGAAATCTGGGGGTCCAGGAGGCAAATGGTCCCACCAGACAATAGAAACACAAAGTATAAAGGAACAGTCTGATTTCAGGATTTGCCTCCGATGAAGGATAGACAGTGTTGCTGAGGTTGAGGCCACCTTCCATGAGACTTTGGCCTCAATGGACAGAGATCTCTGAGCCATTCCACATCTTGGCAGGAGACTTAGCATTCTTGAGGTCAGCCAACTGAGTTTCTCCTGAGCATTTGGAACCAGTAAGATATGAGAAGGGACTTTTCTCACTCTCCTGCAACTAGTTTTGCAACGAGTGTACAAATGGGTACTAGTTGAACAGGATACTAGTTGCTGCACTCTAGCTGTATTTATTAAGATATACCTGATTCTGAGGCGAGTTGGTTCCTTTATTGGGTCCCCAGTGTACTGATGGGCACATTTGCTTAATCTCTGCAAGCCAATGAGGTGGCCTTTGCATGGGAGTGTATCAAGGGAACATGTTGGAAAGTGTTGCTCTGGTTTCACAACTCCTAGGCCATTTGCTAAACAATGGTTTTGCTAGGCCAGCCTTTGGGCAATGGGAAGAAATGACCAGGCATCTTCTTAGGGAGCATCTAGGAGTGAAGCTTGTGGAGAATTTGGGCTCTATCAGGCGCTCCTCTCAGGACCCCTCACATCCTCACACTGGCTTTCTCCTGTTGAGATTTACCAGGAATGAGCAGCCATCAGTTGGAGAGTAAGGTCAAAGGTCTTTGTCAGTTTCTGGGTGTTCAGAGTGCAATCACCATTTCCCATAAGTACACAAGATTCTTCCTGGGGATTCCTTGACCCATGGCCTACAGTCCTGCTGGGAACATCTCATGGAAGCTGGAGGAATCTTTAGCCAAATATTTCTACTAGATCTTTCTTCTTCTTGCTGTTTATTTGGAACAAGTCCACAAGGTAACCCCTGTATGTCCTTTCCTGGGCCTTTGACCCTGGAATGATTAGTCTAAAGAGGATAAGCATAAGGAGCCATTTGGCTCCATCTTCTCATCCTGCCTGTCTGCTTGGCAGTAAAGCCATCCTAACTGAGCCGTGTGGTTCCCTGGAGCCCACTTAGCTCCTGCCAGGTGCCAAGTCTGTTTTCAGTCTTCTTAGCAATTCTATGAGCTCTGCAAATCCCACTGGTATAGGTAAGCCAGAGGCAGGTTCTGATGAGGCCTCTTAATAGAAAACAAGACAAAAAGAGACCAGGTTGTATTATCTTGTAATCATCCTCCAGGGCTGGCCCTTGCCAGTGTGCAGGGGAAAACACCTAGTGAAATTTCAGATTATTTCTTTTGAGTTTATTGGCCAAGTTTCCCATCTCTTTGTGTTATGGGGATACACCCCTCTCAGGAATGATGATGGAGTGATTCATCCAAAAGATATTTAATAATTATCCACTATGTACTAGATTCCATTTTGGAGTTGGGCGGATAGCTTTGAATCAAAGACCCAGCCTTACAAAGCTGTTGTTCCATTTAGGATAGGGATTGGGCAGAGAACTATGGATATAAATTGTTAGAGGAGGTAGGCTCTACAAAGAAAAAAATGATGTGCATAAGTAAAATGGGGAGTCCCCTCATTAGGAGGTCAGGGAAGACCTCTTGGATGTAGGGCTATCTTGAGACCTCAGTGACAAAGCAGAAATTTAAGAAGGACATATGGGACCAGATCCAAGCAGAGAGATTAATGACAGCTTAGAGGTTAGTCTAAAGTTGGTGAACAAGGGTGGAGTAGACACAGCAACATGGGGCTAAGAGATCCAAGGCCATCAGGATTCAGGAAAGGGCCGAGCAGAAGGGGGCATGACATCTGCGGTGACATCTATTGTAAGCTTTGTTAGCAGATTTCCAGGCTGCCAACTGGCAGGAGTAGCCCTGGCTTTGAGGGTACGATGCTTCCATGTCATCCTTGGAGAAAATTACATAGAACACTTGGAAATCAAATTATATTGTTAATACTGCATTTCAAGACTTTAACTATTGGTACTTAATTTGTGGAATGAGAAGTATGTATGAAAATACATGCTTGTACATGTAAATGAAATAATTTCACGTCTAGTAGACATCTGAAGAGTTATTGGAGTTTCTTTGCATGGTAGGAGTTTCCTCTTCCTTCTCCTCCTCCCCCTCTTCCTCCTCTTCCTCCTCCCTCTCCTCCTCCTCTTCCTCCTCTTCCTCCTCCTCCTCCTTCTCCTGCTCTTCCTCCTTCTCCTTTTTCTTCCTATTCCTCCTCCATCTCCCCCACTTCCTTTTTTTCTTCAATACTACAGCATGTTGGTGCTGGCAGAAATGGGGTTTTTGACTGTAATGGGAACATTGTGGCCAATCCCAATGAAATCTTTCTCTCTGCTATTTATTCAGGCTTCCAGGAAATAGTGCAGAAGAGTGGGCAGGGTCAATGAGGGGCGAAGTCCCTGGGAAGGATTGAGGAGAGCAAGTTTTCTTGCCCTCAGCACTGCTGACTTGGGGATCAGACCTTTCTTTGTTGTAGTGGCTGTCCTAGGAGTTACATGCTAATTACATGGCTAGCTTCTGCCCCCAAGAACCACTAATGCTTCCATTCTTCAGTTGGGAAAGACAATGGTCCCTTGACTCCTGCAGATGACATTGCAGAGGACACACTGCTGGATGAAAACTACTGCCATGCAGCAACAAACTTCCTGAGTTAAGGGAGAGGCACTAGCCACTGGGTAAGGGGTTTGAAGAGTGGGACACTAGGGCTGGTCTCCTTTTTGATAAGATTGCATCAGCTGAGCTATGGTAGTGGAGGAGCCTGGGGTTTAGTTCAGGAATTTTCATTTTTCCACATCGCTGGGGTTCATAATGTCTCAGTCTAGGTTAGAGTTAGAAGAGATTCAAGGTGAAAGGATGGGAGCCAGTAGGAGAGAGAGCTAAGGGAACATCCCCTTCAATACAAATGATGAGGGCAAGATCTAGGTGGAGATGAGGGAGGAACATTACAGCCAACCTATGGGAGGGCTAGGGTAGGAGGATATGAGCTAAGCTGGGGGTGAGCCAATAATGGGATGGAGCAGCATGGTAGAAAGTGTAGAGAATGCTATTCCTTCAGTATTGATGAAAGGAGAGATAACTGCCTGCCATTTATAGCAAAGCGAAATAGCCCCCCCTCCCTACTCTCATGTGTGTATATGTGTTGTCAACTTGACACATCTTGGAACAGGGAATCTCAACTAAGGAATTGCCTCTATCAGATTGACCTGTGACCATGTCTGTGGAGGGATTTTCTTGCTAATTTATGTAGGAGAGCTAGGCCCACTGTGGGTGGTATCATTCCTGAGCAGGTGGGTCTGGACTGCATAAGAAAGGTGGCAGAACATGAGTCTGGGAGCAAGCCAATAAGTAGTGTTCCTCCATGGTTACTGCTTTAAGCCTCTGCCTTGACTTCCTGACTTGGTTTCCCCCAAAATACAAAGTGTAAGATAAAATAAACCCTTTTCTTCCCCAGCTTACTCTTTTGGTCACAGTATTTTATCCCAGCAACAGACACAGAAAGCAAGCCAGAATAGTACAGATGGGTTAAAGTCAAGGCATGGAGATTCTATCTAATGTTTCCGTATTTATGTGCATTAATCACATAGGAGAATTTGTTTGTTTTTAAAACTTTGTGGCCTAGGCTAGCCTGGAACTCATTATGTAGCTTAGACAATCCTCCTATCCCTGACTCACAGGTGCTGTGATGGGCATGAGACTAATATCAAAATTAAGTGGAACAGCTTTAGGAAAAAAACTCTGTAAGATTGTTGCACTAAAATGAACAAATTAGGAAGTCTTATTTATAACAGATGCCACTGAAAATAAATATACCATATGTCATAATTATCACAACAAACAATGTTTATCAGTTGTCCATGCACAGACACAGATGGAGACAATATATGGAAAATTCGGGGGACAGGCAGGCTGCATTCACTCTGCAAATGTTGATTAAGCACATGCCGGGTGCTAGTCACATGCCACCAGCAATGACAGGAATATAATCTGTGTAGTCCTTGACCCAAAGGGTGCCAAAATTCTAATTAAAGACAACCAACTCTGAGTTTTGTCCAAAAGGTGCCTTACGGTCGATAAGAAAACCATTAAGGAGTCGTTCTATCGGGCACAAATGAAGAGGAGATGCAACTGGAAAATGCACCGAGAAAATCTTTAATCTCATTAAAATGTAAATTAATTCACAATTAATATATTGAAACAGAGGGGCTGGAAGATGATTTATTCAGCAGTATCCTTGCTCTGTAAGCACAGAAGCCCGAGTTTGAATCCCATCACCCATGTAAGAAGCTGTGTATGGTGGTGTATAAATAGAATCCTAGAGCTGGGGTGGTAGAGAAAGGAGGATCCCAGGAGCTCACTGACCAACAGCTGAGTCAGCAAGCTTCAGGTTGAGTGAGAGATCCTGCCTCAAAAAAATAAGGTGATGCATCATAGACACTGATACCTGACAATTGGTCTCTACATATGCACGCACCCACCTGCCCTCTTCCTCTCCCTTCCCTGGCCTTTCCCCCTCCCCTTCTCCCTCTCCCTCCTTCCTTCTCTTTCTCTTTCTTCCTAAGCTAAATATTACCACTGCTCATCAAAACTGATAAATATCCACTGGGAAGAAAAATAAATAAATTAAAAAAACTCAGTAGAGGGGGGAAAAACATTTTTGTTGCTATGTTAAGTCTATTCTACAAAGAGCCTGAAGCAACCTAAAATATGAGAGTAATGGAAAGATTACATAAATTCTGGTAATTTATTCTATCAGGTACTATATTTCATTTTTAATGGAAATTACAAGGTTGCAAAAGAATCACAAAGCCATGAAAAAGTAGAAAGTAATGACTGGCTATGTGTGGAATGAAAACCAGGATGAGATACAGAGAGCTTAAGTTCACCAAGTTCATTAGGAAGGCAGAGCCTACCTCCCCTCAGTACACTGACATTTAGAAGAGGGATTTCTTTTCTCTTTCTTCTTTGTTTTGCTTCTGTACATTTTTTTAATAGTCTCTCCTTTTATTATTATTTTTCCCTTTTTCTTTTGGTTTACTCTTCTCTCATATAGTACATCCAGAGTACAGCCTCCTCTCCCTTCACTCCTCACATTCCCCACTCCTCCTTCAGATCCACTAGTCTGCCATTTCCCTTTAGAAAAGAGCAGGCCATTCAACGCTATCAACTGAATACAGCATAACAAATGCAGTAAGACTAGGCACAAACCCTCATATCAAAACTGGATGAAGCAACCTAATATGAGTAAAAGGGTCCCAAGAAGAGCAAAAGAGTCAGAGACACTGTCAGGAGTCCTCCAAACACCCCAAGCTAAACAACCACAGCACATATATGCAGAGGACCTAGTGCAGACCCTATGATTGCTGCTTCAGCTTCTGTGAGCCCAGTGAACACTACTTAGTTGATTCTGTGGGGTGTATTCCCCTGGTGTCCTTGATCCCTCTAGCTCCTACAATCCTTCTTTCCCATTTTTCTGTAGGGTTCTCCAAGTGCTGTCTAATGTTTGCCTGTGGGTCTCTGCATCTGCTTTCATCAGCTACTGGATGTCATCAGCCTCTTTGATGACAACCGAGCTAGGGACCAATCCATGAGTACAGCAGAGTGCCATCAGGAATTATTTCATTAACTTTGTTGTTGTTAGTTAGTTGTATTTGGTTCTAGCTTAGGTCTCTAAGCTATCCAGCTCCCAGTTCCTGGCCATCTCATGGCTTAGGCTTCAAGTTAGACCAGTCATTGGTTGGCCACTCTCACAAGCTCTGAGCCATCACAACTATAAGACATCTTGTAGGCAGGACAGGTTTGAATGTTTTGTGGCTAGTTTGATGTCCCAGTCTCACCACTGGGAGCCTTGCCTGGTTACAGAAGATGGCCAGTTCAGTCTCTGTATATCTCCATTACTAGGAGTTCTCTGAAGGGTCACTCATTCAGGTTCCACTACACTAAGTTTCCTTATCACTTCCTAAAAACCTGCCTATTCCAGTCATCTCTTCCTATACTCTCTTCCTTCATCCCTCCCTCTCCCTCTCCCTCCTGTTCTCATTCCCACCCACTCCCAGTCCATCCTCAAAATATACTCTATCTCCCCTTTCCAAGGAGATCCATGAGTTTCCCTTGGAGCCCTCTGAGTCTGTGGATTGTAGTATGATATCCTTTACTTAACAGTTAGTATCTTTTTATAAGTGAATACATATTATATTCACCTTTCTGGGTCTGGGTTGCCTCACTCAGGTGTCTAGTTCTATCCATTTTCCTGTAAGTTTCATGTCATTTTTTTTCATGTCATTTTTTTCTAACACCAGAGTAATAACTGCATTGTGTAAATGTACCACATTTTCTTTATCCATTCTTCGGCTGAGGGGCATCTAGGTTATTTCCAGTTTCTGGGACATTATGAGTAAAGCCACTATGAACATAGCTGAGCAAGTATCCTTGTGGTCAGATGGAATGTCCTTTGGGTATGTGCCCAGGAGTGATAAAGCTGGGTTTTGAGGTAGATTGATTCCCAGTTGTCTGAGGAACTAGTATATTGATTTCCATAGTGGTTGTATAAGGTTTTACTCCCATGAGCAATGGAGGAAAGTTCCCCTTACTCCATATCCTCATCAGCATGGGCTGTCTCTTGTAAGATGGACTCTCAGAGTCATTTTTATTTGTGTTCTCCTAATGGCTCAGGATGTTAAACGTTTCTTTAAATGTTTCATGTCTATTTGAGATTCCTCTTTTGAGAATTCTGTACCCCATTTTTAAATTGGATAGTTTGGTTTGTTGATGCCTAGCTTCTTGAATTCTTTATTTATTTTAGATATCAGCCCTCTGTCAGATGTGGAATTGGTGGCAATCTTTTCCGACCCTGTAAGCTGCTGTTTTGTCCTATTGACAGTGACCATTGCCTTACAGAAGCTTTTAAGTTTCATGAGGTCCTATTTATTAATTTTCAATCTTTGTGCCTGCATTATTCGTGTTTTGTTCAGGAAGTTGTCCTCCATGCCTATTCATTCAAGGCTATTCCCCACTTTTTCTTCTATCAGATTCAGTGTATCTGGTTTTATGTTGAGATCTTTGATCCACTTGGGCTTGAGTTTTGTGCAGGGTAATAAGTTCTTCTACATGTAGACAACTAGTTAGACCAGCATCATTATTGACGATGCTTTCTTTTTCCATTGATTATTTCTGGCCTCTATCCAAAATCAGGTGTTCATAGACATATAGATTTATGTCTGGATCTTTCATTCAGTTCACAGATTAACTTGTCTGTTTTTATGACACTATCATGTGGTCTTTATTACCATAGCTCTGTATTACAGCTTGAAACCAGGGATTTTGGAAGTTCAGAATTTTTTAGCTGTCCTGGGTCTTTTGTTTTTCCATACAAAGTTGAATATTTTTCTTTCAAAGACTGTAAAGAATTTGTTGACATTTGATAGGGAGTGTAGTGAATCTGTAGATTGCTATTGGGAGCATGTTCATTTCTATTATGTTAATTCTATGATCCATGACCACAGGAGACCTTTCCATCTTCTGATGTCTTCTTCAATTTCTTTCCTCAAAGTCTTGAATATTTTGTCATAGAAGTCTTTCACTTGCTTGGTTAGGGTTACTCTAAGGTATTTTCTATTTTTGTGGCTAGTTTCCCAGATTTCTTTCTCAATACTTTTGTCATTGGTATACAGGAGGGCCACTGATTTTTTTTTTTTTTGAGTTAATTTTTTATCCAGTCACATTGCTGAAGGTGTTACCAGCTATTGGAGTTCTTTGGTAGAACTTTTGCGGTTGCTTATGTATCCTATCCTATCATCTACAAACAATGATATTTTGACTTCTTCATTTCCAATTTTTATTTCTTTCATCTCCTTCAATTGTCTTATTGTTCAATAAACATGGAGAGAATGGACCTATTTGTCTTGTTCCTAATTTTAGTGGAATTGCTTTGAGTTTCTCTTCATTTAATTTGATGTTGGCTATCGGCTTGTTGTAAATTGACTTTATTATGTTTAGGTATGTTCCTTGTAGCTCTAATCTCTCTAAGACTTTTATCATAATGAAGTGTTGAGTTTTGTCAAAGACTTTTCCAACATCTAGTGAGATGACCATGTGGAGTTTTTTTTTCTTTCTTTCAGCTTGTTTATATGCTGGATGACATTGACAGGTTTTCATATGTTGAATCATCCCTCCAGGATGAAGGGATGAAGACAATTTGATCATGGTGAATGATCTTTTTGATATGTTCTTGGATTTGGTTTGTCAGTATTCTCTTGAGTATTTTTGCATCAATGTTCATAAGGGGAACTGGTCTGTAATTCTCTTTCTTTGTTGAATCTTTCTGTGTTGTATATCATGGTAACTGTGGCCTAACATGAATTTGTAATTTTCCTTCTGTTTCTATTTTGTGAAATAATTTGAGGAGTATTGGGGTTAGCTTATCTTTTAAAGTCTGGTAGAATTCTGCATAAAAACCATGTGGCCCTAAGAATTTTTTAGTTGAGAAACTTTTAATGACTGCTTCTATTTCCTTAGGGGTTATAGATTTATTTACTCTGGTTACCTGATCTTAATTTAACTTTGATAAGTGGTACCTGTTGAGAAAATTATCCACTTATTTTAGATTTTCCAATTTAGGAAGTACAGTTTCTTTGTTTTTGTTTTTTCAAGTATGCCCTTGATGGTTCTTTGGATTCCCTTCGTATCTGTTGTTATGCCACCCTTTCAATTTCTGATTTTGTTAATTTGAATATTCTCTCTGCCTCTTAGTTTGCATAAGGGTTTGTCTATCTTGTTGATTTTCTCAAAGTACAGACTCTTTGTTTCATTGAATCTGTGTATTATTATTATTTTGTTTCTATTTTATTGATTTCAGCCCTGAGTTTGATTATTTCCTGCGATCTACTTCTCTTGGGTGTACTTTGTTGTTGTTGTTTTGTTTGTTTGTTTGTTGTTATTCTAGAACTTTCAGGTGTGCTGCTAAGTAGCTAGTATGAAATCTCTCTAATTTTTTAATGTAGACAATCGGTGGTATGATTTTTTTTTCACTTAGCCCTGCTTTCATTGTGCCAAGAAAGATTTGACATTTTCTTTGACCGGTGTATCTATTTCTTCTAGTGTATATTCAACCTCTGAGATGCTTTCTTCTGTCTCTTGTATTCTGTCAGTTAAGCTTGCTGCTGTAGTTCCTGTTCATATTCCTGGATTTTTTTCACTTCCAGAGTTCCCTCACTTTGTGTTTCTTTATTGCTTCTATTTTCATTTTCAGGTCTTCAACAGTTTAATTTGTTTCCTTCAACTGTTTTTTTTCTTGTCTTTCTTTAAGGGATTTATTAATTTCTTCTTCAAGGATCTCCATCATCTTCATAAAGTTGGTTTTAAGGTCATTTTCTATGCTTCACATGTGTTGGAATATTCAGAGCTTGCTGTAGTAGGATTGCTGGTTTCTGGTGGTGACATATTGCCCTGGCTGTTGCTGATTGGCTAATTGTGCTCTTACACTGGCATGTAGGCATCTGGGTTTGACAATTATAGGTCTAGGTGTCCATTTCTGAGTTTGTATTTGTTGGATGGGTATGTTATTTCTTCTTGGTTTCTGTTTCCACTTGTCCTCTGGCTGGAGTAACCTGTGCTTGAGCAAAGGGTCTCCAGAGGGGAACTGGGGATAAACTATATGTGTGGAGGAACCAAGAAAGGAGGTCTCTGAGTTTTGGCCTACCTGGAGTTCTGGAGGCCACCATGGCCTCTGCTAGAGCAGTGAGCCTCTCCTGGATTTGGGGGCCATACTTTGGAGAAGGGTAGGTGTGCACTGAGAGAGTAGAGGCAGTCCTTGGGCAAGTAGTCTACCTAGAATTCTGGTAGCTGGAGTGGCCTTGAGTTGGGGGCCTCTGTCAGAGTTGGCAGCTGGGATCTAGTGATAAAGAGGAGAGGAGCAGTAGTGAGTAGGGTGGATGGCCACTGAGAGAGTAGGATTGGTCTACTGGAGTTCTGGGGGTCTTGAGTAGTTGAGCGGGGTGGGGGGTCTTCTGTGGGAGTTGAGGTCCAGGATATGGTAATGAGGAGGGAAGAGATGGATGGGGGAAGGGTGGGTAGTCACTGGAAAAGTAGGGTGATCTTCAGGCAGGTGGTCTATCTGGAGTATTGGTGGCCAGTATGGCCTTTGGTCAAGCAGTGGAGTTTTACTTCTGTTAGCAATTCCTCTAGACTTAACCCAACAGCTACCTAGCAACATTTTGCATCACTGCTTGCCAGGTATGAGCCAGGAGCTAAGCATATAAGAAGGTCTTTCTCTCTCTCTCTCTCTCTCTCTCTCTCTCTCTCTCTCTCTCTCTGTCTGTCTCCCTCCCTCCCCCTTCTCCCTCTCCTTCTCTTCTTCCCTCCCTCCCTCTCTCCATCTTTTCTCTTCTTTATGTGATCTGGTCCACCTCTTGCTCTCTTCCTCTCTATTCTCTTTCTGTCCTTCACTTTCCTCCACTTTTCTCTGCTTCTATCCCTTTTCCAGGTCCCCCTCCCTTCCTACCAATAAATCTTTATACTAGGCCTTTGGCATGGTTGATTCTTGAGGAGTGGAAGGGGGTGGACGAACACCTTGGCTGGTCACTGAAATGTTCCCTTTCACCTCATTATACAGCATTAAAAAAAAACACAACAACTTCTATACATTTTAAAACCAAGATGATCTTAGATCCACTAACTTTCCTTTTATCTCTTCTACTCTGCAACAAGAATAATCCTTGGCATTGTCATCTCTTCCTTTTTCCTCTGTCCTCCTCCTGTTTCTCCTCCTCCTTCCACCGTCTCCTCCCCCTCCATCTTCTTCCCCTCCACTTTCTCCTCTTCCCTCTCCTTCTGGCTTCTAAGAGGGAAAATAGAAGTTCAGACTCTTAAGGGAGAAGGAAACGTGCCAAAAAAATAGCAGTCAAACTATACAAATAAACTTGTTGAATTAATATGAAATTCCTTTTATTTTTAAGTGGACTGTGTTCTGTTGACTTGGAGAGTGTGGTAGGAACTCTCATAAGTGACACTTAACACAGAGTTTCACACAGTTGTGTTAAAGTAATCAAGACAGTGTAGAGTAACAGAAGAGCAAGCCCAGGTGTGGTGATTCAAGGTATCAATAAGGAACCACAATGGGGAAGACAGTCTTGAAATCTTGGATATTTATCCAGGATTCCATTCTACATGGTTAGCTTATCTTAGCTAAAGAACTACTAGCACTTGATAGCTGCTGAGGAGGGAGGCTCATTTTCCTTTGAAGCACTCAGGTGAATGGCCTCCCTCAGGTGCATCAGACAGTACTAATTAATTCTACTCAGTAAGTTATAAAAAAAAAGAGAAGAGATATTAAAGTAGTAGGAGGCGTCATGGGGGGGGGGTGTCCAGAAAGAGTGGGAGGGTATATAGAGTGAATATAACCGTGATGTATACATGAGTGCAATTATCAAGAAGAATAAATACTCTAAAAAGTTAGCCTTTGGAAGATATGATACTTTTATAATTATGGAGTGGGGAAAATGTAAAACAACCATAAATAGAAAAAGTTGTAGAGTTGGATAACTTTAAGATTAAATTAAATTGAGAGTTCTCGTCCATCAAAATATACCATGTAAGAGAAGGAAATCAGGCCAGTGAAAGAAATGATGCAGCTTTGGGTGAAGGCACTTGCCACTAGGCTTGACAACCCGAGGTTGGTCCCCAGAGCCCATGTGGTAGAAGAAGAGAATCCAGTTGCTATTTGCTTTCCATATGTGAGCTGTGGCAGTACCCCTTCCTACATAAAATAAATAAATGTAATAAAAAGTTTTTAAAACTGTAAGCGTAGAGCAATTTATTCTACTAGCTATTATATTTCATTTATATATTTTATTTCATTATATATTTCATTTATATAGTTTATGACATATAATTGAATGATATATCAAATATAGTTATATATAATTGAATATGTAAAATATATGCATAGACAATACAAATCAATAATAGACAATGTACATAATATATAAGGAGTTTCTAAATCAGCATGAAAAATAATGCACTTTTTATTTATTTGTTTATTGGATTTTTTTTTTTTAAGATGAGTTCTCACACTGTAGCTAAGTCTGCCTGGAGCATACTAAGTGCCTGAGGCTGACCTTGAAGCCATGTTGAGCCTCCTATCTTAGTCCTGGGATTACAGATGTAAGCTAGCATACCCTATTACAGGGAACTTTTTATAAAGGCTAAACACTCGAGCAAGTCCTTTACCAGGGTGGACAAATCATGAGCAAGAAGCAAAGGAAAATATCCTCAAGATTATTCATTATCAGGAAGGCACAGCATGGACCACATGTAGACACAGTCAAGTGCTGCTACTTGTGTAGAGCAGGTCAGCTCATGTGGAGTGGTTAGTACTGGACTGAACACATAAGGCTCTGTCATCAGGTGATCAAACTCCTCCATATAATCCCAGCAGGAGAGGTACGTCTCTCCTCAGAGACTGGTACGAGAATGCTTAATACAGCAGGACGCAGAACAGGCATGAATGGCAAAGTCCAAGAGGGAAACCCAAATGGCTGGCTAGGAACTGGGTACTGCTGCACACTCCTGAGGGCTGCAGAATGCCAAGAGACACTTACTTCATGCACCTTCCCTTACGACTATCCCCAAGGAGTCAAAGAGAGGCTGGGCTTCTGAGGGAAGTGGGATAGCTTAGCTTGGCAGTGAGCTTAAAGCAAACAGGTAAAAAGGTGGTCAGCCACTTCCTTTTCATCAGTGTAGTGACTACCCAGATGTGGTCCCTTCATAAAAACTGCCAGGTTACACACTTGAGACCCACTTCCTCTTTGAATATGTAAGTCCTGTACCAATAGCAAGGAATCTGGGTTCTTTGACATATGGAAGGAAACATGATGGGTAGCATTAAGCAAATGCAAGATTTTATTTCAAATTGGGTTAAGGCTTAGCTCACATTCAAGAACACGGAGGAACAGGCAAGTGAAAGTTAAAATACTACAGAATATGGCTGAGGGAGAGGAAGAATTTCTTGGGAACAGAGGCAATTCTAACATAACAATGCTTTCTAGGGGTGGGTGGAGCATCTCTGACCCAAACTCTTAAGTGAGAAGAGTCAGTGGCCAGTGTCAATAGTGTGGGGTGTTGGGGGTGGGGAGGAGACAAAGCTAGAGAGAAATAGCCTATTTCATTGATCTGCATTTTGTCACACCTCTGCAACTGGGACATGTCCCACAGTGCATAGCCCTTCACAATTCGTGACTGGCTTCCATTCTTAGGTCATAATAATAATAGTAATAATAATAACAACAACAACAATAATAATAATGGAGCATCAATCTAACATTGTGAGACTGAAAGGCACCTTCGAATTGATGAAATATGGTAATAGGATTACATCTAGCTGTAAGATTCCCTTCTAAGCACCACAGCGAGGGAGGCTTATCCCCTTGGGAAAGCACTCTCTGTCTTTATGGAAGGCTGTTCTACAAGAGGGTCAGAGGGCCCTCATCCATTATGGGCACTCAATAAATATTAAGCATCAAGTCATGGCCCACAGCCAGCTGTGAATAAAAATTGGCATATGTTAACATTTATTGCTCGTGGATTCTGTGAATGATGATCTCAACTCTCTCTCTCTCTCTCTCTCTCTCTCTCTCTCTCTCTCTCTCTCTCCCTCTCTCTCTCTCTCTCTCTCTCTCACACACACACACACACACACACACACAAACATCTGTGCTCAAAAGGGCAAAGCCCATGGCAGATGGTTTTTGCTATAGAGATAAACTGTGTGATGGAGAAGTAAATCAATCTGCTAAGTCTTATCTGAGAGAGGTGACCAGAGAAAGCAAGGGCATAGGTTCTGATATCAAAACGTCTTGTTCTAGCAAGGACCGTGAAAGTCATCCTAGCAAATGAGGCACAGAGTTAGAGAATGCTTTGTCCACACTTAGTTGAGGAGTGAGTCTCTCTCCCTCTCTCCCTCCCCCCACCGTGTGTGTGTGTGTGTGTGTGTGTGTGTGTGTGTGTGTGTTTGTACCTAAAGACAGAATAGTCCATTGAATATAGACAGCTGCTAAGAAACTGGCTCTGGGTTGCAGTGGTCTAACCTCAATGTGGTTCATTTAGGGGTCTGAGTTAGTAATTTCAAGCAGGAATCCACAGCATCTCTTCACAGGTGTGTTAGACCCATGGAGGTGTCTTGCCATGAGATGGCAATTTGCAAATAGAACCACCTTCTTCTTCCTGGTGCCTTGGGGGAAAGGATTGTAAGACAATCACTGGTCTTACATTGTACGCTTGGATATTAAATCGGAGCACAGATTTTTCTTGGTTGGTTACTAATTATTTGGGGGAAACTGAAGAGAAAGCAGGACGAAAATGAGCCCAGCATCCACACAGGAGCTTGTGGCATCTAATTAGGCACAGTGGTTTTATTATTATTATTATTATTATTATTATTATTATTATTATTATTTTCTGTTTCTTTGGATTATAAAAAAAGGGGGAGATGTTTTTCAGGGAAGTAATTGAAGAATTTGGTTTCTGAGAGTCATTTAGTACAGGTGCAAATCAGGAGAGTTAGTCTTTTATTAACATTACTTTCAAGTCAGATTAAATAGGTCTGGATAGAATGGAGAGGTATGTAGAGAAGAAGAGAGATCATACATCAGTTTCCAGGTCCTGTGTTGCTGGGACCCCGAGGGTCACAGGATCCAGGAAGAAAGGCCTGCTATTATTTGTCTTTCTGCCTGAAATTCAGTTAGGAGGAGACAGGAAAAGAGCAAGGATCAAAAGGTTTTGCTCCTGAAGTGCCCTGAGTCACCGTGGGCTCAGCTTTAATCCTGAATAGCTATTAATTAAGGAGATGAATTGTTAAGATCAGAAAAAATGAGGCATGCTTAGCCTTGCATCTGACCTCCAGAGTAAAGTTGGACAAAAGGTCACTATTTCCCCTACTGAGAATCTTCCTGAATCTGCCAGGCACTCCTGCTACATGATCCTCTTTGCGCCTTTCCCCATATGGATGGTTGCAAATCATTCTGAGACTTAGCTTGTAGGTATCTCCCATAGGAACAGATGCTCACTGGATGCCAGACTTTCTAGGAGATTGGGGGCGGGGAACGAGGGGTAAGTACTTGAATGACTAATGGATGTAGTACTTCTTCTCTACCTCTTGCCCACACGGTCATCAAACTCTTCAGGTGAACCCCCAAAGCCATGCCCCTGGGATGGTGAGAGAGCATGCTTCATGAAAAGAGTCCACAGCCGAAATGGACCATGGTTGGCAGTACTAGGTTATTGGGTTCAAATGGCATTGGTTTGGCTGCAGGGCCAGTAGATTTGGATGCTTTCCTTTGCCATCCCCAGAACAGATAAAAGCACTTGAAACTAGAAAATCTGCTCAGGCAGGAGCAGCAGATACTGCAGATCCCCAGCCTTCCCCGCAGCAGTAAAAAAAAAAAAAAAAAATGCATAGCATATTGGTTGCCAAAGGACAACCCAGTATCCAGCCAATCCAGATGTTCTTCCGATCAATAGGACCAACCAATTAGAAGTTATCTGTCGTGGATGTGAAGATCTTGGATACCAATAAGAATAGTGGGTTGATAGGAAGGCCCTGGCACATGGCCAAATTAGACCCAAGTGGAAATTCTTGGGGATCCTATGAGCTAAGCAGTGAGACCCCATGGGATATTGGCAGACCTCAATCTTTTAGGTTTTTCTTTGTCCCTCTATTTCCATAATGCCTTTCCCCCTGTTTTATGGCAAGTATTACAACAATGTGGGCACAGATTTTCTCTCTCCCAGTAGGGTAGAGATCACAGCTCTGACTAGGCTCTTGTTCTCTGTCATGCTTTCTACCTCCGAGGATCTGAAGAGAAATTTGCTGAACAGCTGCAAGAAAATGTAAGGGAATGAAATACGGGGATTCGATTAGGAAATACATGGAAATTAAAAGTATGAACAAAATCTTAAATTGTATATTTTTATAACCTTGCTTCAAAGGTATCGTGGTATAAAATCTTATAATTTAGAATAACTTGGTTTGAGGCACCATGTGTCAGTGTTCTGAATTGCTATCCCATTCAGAGATGTGCTCTCTGGTTTGTGGTACCTAGGCCCTCACATCTTTAGCAACATCTGGAACAGTAGATATGTCCTCCAGTGGTGAACCCTTGTGGGTGCCCTGTTGAATGTTCATCCAATGACCCTGGGCTGGGTGGTATGGCTTGCTTTAGTCAAAGAAATGCTAGTCAGTGAGCTGGGGCACCTCACTTCTAGTTTCCAGGAAGCTTTGTGTCTCTCCAGGGCAGGAGCACCTGGAGAGAAACCCATTAGACATACTTGAGCTTTAGACACTTCAGGAAGACCATTTTGGATCACAGGGCCTCAGGAAAACCAAGAACTAAAGTGGCATCCAGTGAGTACACAAAGCCACAGGAGTGAATGTATTGCCCTCTCTGGACATGTCGTTTCACAGCACATTGTAGATAGGTCATGTGGATACACAGCTGAGTCTGGTAGTCAGCATCCAACCAGAGTATTTCAGCAACTGCCCTTCCCAGATAAGGTCAGATCTGTCAAATACGTAGATGTAATAGGTAGGAACCAAAGATCTGAGCCAGTGGCAGTCCTCTTAATAGGGGTTCTCAATCTGTGAGTCGTGACCCCTGTGACAAACCTCTATCTCTAAAACTATATACATTACGATTTATAATAGTAGCAAAATTACAGTTATAAGGTAGCGGTGAAAATAATTTTGTGTTTGAGAATTGCCATAACATGAAGAACATCAGGAAGATTGAGAACCACTGTTTTAGAAGGAAGAGGCCCTTTGGGTCAACATGCAGTGATTCTACTAGTCAGTACCAATCCTCAAGTCTGCTGATTTTTCTTGTGTTGAAAGTTTGAGCTTAGTGTATAAAATCCTACTGGAGACTGGCCTGGCATATGGATCACACTAAGGATAGGCCTCTCATCTAGCTTCCCCAGCTCATCCTCAGTCTATCCAAAGGGAAGAGGTGACCTCACCCTGCTTGGCTCCTGGCCTAAGCAGAAGAAGATATAAGGTTTGTGGGCTTTCTTATACTTTTCTCTTGAATCTTTGGAACATGGTCTTGATCTTGTGTATACTTTGAAGGTGCTAACTATATTTTAAAAGTGTTCTTTGATGCTGTCGGCCTGACTACCTTGGTTTCTGTCTTACCCTGGTGACCTTGGGTTACTTGTTCAGTGTTGGCGACTTTCTCTGTAAGACTAGGATGAAATTCTAGCCTTCTCTCCTTGGAAGTGGGCAGCATGAGTCCAGGGGCTTTATGGAGTGACCTCACCCCACACCGTTACCTTTGCTCTGTCGCCTCTTTTGACTCTGCTTTGTAACCAGGGTCATTGATATTTTCTGACACTCTGCTGCAGCACTGGGATCCCATCCTAACTCAAGGAGGTTAAAAGGGTCCCTTCATGAGGAAGGAAAAAACCCGACCTCAATTTCCACTGGTGTCTATCTCCTCTGAGGAGAGCCAGGCAGTCTGCCTGTGTCTCTCAGTGAGAGCAGTGAGAACTGGAGCATCATAACCAATCACCTCCTGGGTTACTTCATGCTCTCTTCAGGTGCAAAACATTGAAACGTTGGCTCCTGTGGCATGTGAAGCTCTCATCCATAGGGAGGAGTTCCCTGGTATCTTCTAGAAAACACTTGCTGTGTGCTCACCTGTAACTTCAATCTACCCCGCTGGAGAAGTTACTGGCTGCCGCTTTAAAGCCAGGTCTAGCAATAACTCACTTAACTGCATTAACTTAGAGGAAGCAGAACTTAGCTTTAAAAGTTTCTTTACACAGTTTTTGTTTTGTCTACGATTTTGATTGGTAACTGCAAACTTTGGATTAAAATGGTCACCGGTAGCTTTGGTCCTTGGACTGTCCTCGAGTTTGTGACAAATGATGAAATTGAATTCTAGAGACAGGTCTAATGGCCACTGATATCTTACATACAGAGACTTAGAGCTCTTGCTTTCATTTCAAGGTGTAAATGAATGGACACTGAATAATGATAATCAATGATGTGTAAAATCCCGCATTTAGTATGCAGCATGACTTCCAGCCCTGGAATCCAAGGCCGCCTCCACTTTTGTATGTGACACGCATTGCTGCTGCAAGGGCACACTTTTCTCCTATAAATGGCTCAGTTAACATTTCTAACATGCTGGAACTAGAAAATGTTAATTGACTGCTAATTATTAATAGCACTTTATGCAGCAGATTCTCTCTCTCTCTCTCTCTCTCTCTCTCTCTCTCTCTCTCTCTCTCTCAATGTACAAATGCTGGAGCCCTTCATAGAAGAACCTTCAGAAAAAAAATTGCTAGGAATATTTAATAATCTTCATCCCAGATATTGGGGCTTGGGGAGTTGGACTTGAGCAATGAAGAGAATACTTAAATGCCACACCAATGAGAATGCAGCATGGTCTAACTTTCCATGTTTCTACATAAGACTCACCCATCTCCCTTTTGTCTGTCATCCTCAAGAATGCTGAACACCATTGGGTGATTGGCAAAATCGGCCATGATGAGGAATGGTATGTAGGTCAGGTAACTTAAGTTGTGGGCTCTCAAGATAAAGCCATTCTCACAGGCTAGTGATACATAGTGCCTGATGCTGTGCTAGCAGAACATTCTAATATCTGAACATGTGTTATGCCCTCATGGTTCAATATGGAAGACATTATACACAAATACATACATATATATGTATATATATACACATATATATATACACATACACACATATGTATGTATATATGTACACACACAAATGCATGTGCACACATGTGCACACACACACATACACACATACACACAAACACACACACATACTTCTCCACATTTGGAATGTGACTATTACAATAGAAGAAGGGCAAGTGCAGCATGGTGTTTGGTCTCCATACTGGATAGAGCAGCTCAAGAGCATTTACGAGTCCTTTGTATAATTTGTCTGGATTCTAAGACACTGCTTGGTCCTTGGCAACAAGAGTGAACTCATTGTCAGGTGCTAGGGATGCAGTTCTAGAACAAACCCCAACATGTGGCTATATGTCAGGGGTAGGACTGGACTAAACCTGACTAAAGCCATTTTCAATGAGACCTCTCTCTCTCTCTGGAATGTTTAAGAGCAAATACCATAGTGTCATAGAAAATATAGACAATGATAATGCAGAGAGGACATGAAGAAAGTAAGAGTCCTCAATAATGCAAGTGGTGATGTTAATTGATGCTGCTCCTCTGCAAAATGGCATGGAAATTCCTGAAGGTTGAAACAGTCACAATGCAACCCAGAACTTCTCCTCAAAAGAAATGAAAATGGAAGTCCACATAAAACACGGCTCTGTGGATAGAGGGATGGAGGGATGGAGGGATGGAGGGAAATGATAGTGACTGCCAATGGGTGTATGGTGTCTTTTGGAGTTGTGAAATCATTCAAAACCAAATAAAGAACTCTGTGGGTAGTCTAAAGGGCATTAGCATACACCTTTCCACTAGGAAAATAGTACTATATGTGAATTATGCATCCATCAAAAGGATATACTAAAATAGAGTATGGGCAAATATAAAACAGAGATGAAAAATCTGGATGAAAACAGAACACAGGGTCCCCTTGGACTTCCAGTTATAAGAATTTGAGGACAATGATTTCAGGGTCATAGGGAGCTCCTCATTGCTCCCTTGCTGTGTGTCTGCATTTCATTTGTTAACTTTGGGTGAGTGAAGATTTGATTATAAGCTCCAGACTGAAATAATGACTAGAGGAGACAATTAATTCCCATTCTAAAAAGTTTCAAAACCTTTTGTTTAGCATGTGGGAAGAATTCCAATGAAAGCCATTCTTTGTTTCTTTATTCATGCAGTATTTGGTGAGTACTAGGTGTCAGGAGTTCTTCCCGGCCCTGGAAGACAGCAGAGAGAATCAGGATAGAGGATGGATGTGCTGCCCTCCCAAGGGCCTCCATGTCTAAGGAAGTCCTGAACCAGGATCGTGTAGAAAACAGAAGATGCATTCCAGATGTTTTATCATGTGTTTCAGAACAGGATTATGTGTAAGCTGTGGGCAGGAAAGAGAGAGAATGCAGGACTCTGTCAGTAGCATCAGCTACCTCAGTGATAGGTGATATCAGGATGTGGAGGGTGGAGCATGGATGGTGGAATGCTGGGAGGAGTGGAAGACCACCTATGGGGCCTCAACTAAGGCAGGGCAGAGAAGGTCAGGAAGGTAGGAGCGAGGACTAGTCCTCTCAACTCCCTCCCTCCTTTCTGTTTTTATTTTTTTTTCTAACAAAATCTCAGTCATTTGATTTTTGCCAATAAAGACTCCAAAGCCAGATGCTGGGGTGAAAGGCTGCTAGCTTAGAGGCACAGAAAACACCCAGCTGACCTTCCTCCACAGCCAACGTCCTAAAAGGAAAAAGAAGCTCTGCTTCTCCATGCTGTCTCAAAACCCCTCAAACTCAATGTCCCTCCCTTCTACTTCCTGTGTGTCTTTCTATTCATCCTCCTGACTTCCTCTTACTCTTTATGTGTTTGTTCCTATGTTCATTCCCTGTTAACTGGTTGCTTGCTCTTGATCCATGGTTGACTTTATTTAATCCTGTTTATAATAAATGGAAAGCTCTTGGATTAAAGGTATGTGCTAGGGCTGAGCCACACCATAGCTAGAAACAGGTTTTTCCAGTAAATCCATAATCTTGAGAGTTTACGGTGTGATTAACTATCCTACAATATCTGGGATTCCCTTTGAGTAGATACTGTGGAAGTTCAAGGCAAGCGAGCATAGGAGAATGGTCCCTTGTGGGTCAGTATGTCTGAGCTCTCTCTCTCTCTCTCTCTCTCTCTCTCTCTCTCTCTCTCTCTCTG